>BLKR01009548.1:66228-106909 GCA_011170035.1 Teleogryllus occipitalis
ACATCGTTATCGAAATTTGAGATTACAAAACGATTACATTACGATTCACGAAATTGAGCGTCGTATAAGTTATCTCTCTTACAAGAGAAATTCACTTCACAAGTACAAAACTCGTAACACCAATGAAACACTTCTTGTTAGTTTCTCTGCCTCAATCGCATTCGAACATTCGCTTTATGACAAAAGACGGAGTGCTTTTTTCCCTCTTGAAACGACGGGCGACTAATGCCAACAGTGTTGAACAACAGAAGCGAGGATGTCCCATGATCCTATGTCCTTAACACTAGTGGGCCCTTTTCTGTCCGCCCGGCAAGTGCAGTCCTGTTAAGATACTTCGCGAATCAGCTCAGGTCCTCCTTGTAAACCTGGACTTTCTCTTTGTATTTTATGTAAATGATTAATCGTTGTATGTATTTTAATGTATATGTAATAAATTTATGTAACACTAGCAAAATATCCGTAGTTTCGCGGACATTCATGTTCAGTGTAGTGCATGGAAGTGTTTGTATGGAGTAAGTGATTAGGATAGGACAAGGAAGAGGAAGGAATGATCGCGATCGATCCGTGGCTCTTTTATTAGGGTACTGTTCCGGTATTCACCTGTATATAATGAATGAATGATTATGTAAATAATGAATGAATGGTTATGTATATAATGAATGATGCGTGAACGAAATATAAACTAGTAAAAGAACCGCATAGAAAACCACACAAAAACATTTACAATTAAGAAAAAAAAATAACAATAACATTTTTTGTGTAAATTAAGTATGCAAGTATGCCAAAGTGCTACAACATAATTATTAAGTTAAATTTATGCTAGAATTCAGTTAGCTTTAGTTACTATTAGCTTTTTCTTTACCTCTCCCTTAGCTGCTTAAGCCGCAAGGCAGCAGCATAATTTGTAAACCAGTAACTAAATAAATTCCCGCCTCCTCAGGGTTACTGTGGAGGGGAAACATGAAAAAAAGCCTGGCACTGATCGGAGAAACCACGGAAAACTACGGATCAGAGTCGGTCCCTAGAACTCTCCTCCAGACAGCGGCTGAATGGCAGGTATTGGAAGGAGCCCATGTCGTGCTTCGTGGAGGGCGTGGGGCCTTCTGGGAGACTCGGACACCCACAACGCCCCGCGCCCCGCGCCTCGCCCCTGCTCCCCGTTCCCCGCGCCACACGCCTCGCGCCCCGCTCCCCGCGCCCCGCGCCTGCCGTCCCGCTCCCGCCGCCCCGCGCCCCCCGCCCCACCTCCTGCGCCCGTGCCCCCCGCCCCACACCCCCCGCCCACGCCCCGCGCCCCGCTCCCGCCGCCCCGCGCTCCGCACCCCCTGCCCCACGCCCCAAGCCCCGCGCCCTCCGCCCCAAGCCCCTCGCCCCACGCCCGCCTCCCCAAGCTCCGCCCCCCGCCCCGCGCCCCGCTCCCCGCTCCCCGAGCCCCGCGCCCCACCCTGCCACGCGCCCCGCCCCGTCCCGCGCCACACGCCTCGCGCCCGCTCCCCGCTCCCCGGGCCCCGCGCCCCGCCCCACCCCGCGCCCCGCGCCCTGCCCCCTGCGCCCCCCGCCCCCGCCTCCCCCGCCCCGCGCCCCGCGCCTCCTGACCGTCACCGCAGCACCCGTTCACACGGACGCTCCTGTTTGTATTCGTGGAAGGCGCCCCCTCAGCGTCCGGGAGGCTTTACTTTCCTGCGCATTGGCCTCCCTGTGGCGAATACCTAATGCCGCCCGTCTCTTCCCTGGGTCGAACGTCGTCGCCAGACGAACGAGGTCGTTCTTGCGGGAGTCCGGAATGACATGCGTTCGGAGGTGCAGCTGAACTTAAATGCCTTGATGTTCAAGTCTGTAAATTTAATTTCGGGAGACATTAACGATGGTTGTTTGAGAGGGTTAGAATGCGCCTCGAAGGAATGTCGGGAATGTTCGGGACGACATTTCTTAGGAGGTGGCTAGGCGAATATTTTTTCATTAATTGGATTTCATGGGTTCCGCTGAGAATTTGGTGATGAGATAATTATCACACATTCCTGAAATGTTGAATGCTTAAATTATTAGATAATCTTGTGAATTGTTTGAAGAATCCGCATTCCTGAAATTTCTACGATTCAAAGTGAACATTTTGCGTCTTTTGCTTCGTTACCTCTATTTACCACGGTCATTCATGTCATACGAGATTAAAACTTAGCAGAGACAAGTGTGTCAAAGAGGTAATAATCTCTTTGTAAACGCCCACTCATATCAGAAGCATTCTAGATTACCTTTCCCGGGGGAATTTAATTGCAACAATGCTGAGAAATAAAATTATAAAATAATAAAGAAATAATAAATGACACATTGTTACTTTACTTAATTATTGGTAAAATGGAAATTGATGACGGGTGGCATTAATGTCAAATAGCAGTTATCACGGGGGAAAAGCTACGTTCTGTATACAACCCACACACAATCTGGACCACGATAACTGCTTGTAGAGGACTTCACAATCAATATAGTGATTACTCTACAGTAATTAGAAATAAAAATCTTAGATGAAAAAGTAAAAATATAAAAGTCACTATAAGCGACTAAACAAGAAAATTACAACAGGTATAGAGCGCGTTTTCAACCATCATAACAAGAAAACATTTTTTTAAATTTAATCATAATTTATTTCAATTAATTGAGCCTACGATACAAAAATCGATGTTGCAACACTACATTTTTAATTTCATTTTCTGTATTTTAATCTTTAATTTTTCATAGTCCCTCTATAACGGAGGCTAAAAGCAAATTCTGTTTCGTCACATTGCACATCCTGTCTGGTCATATTGCTTTAGTACATGTGCCATTTATATTTTAACACATCACTTCATTTGAAAAATGCAGTGATGCGAAATGAGAGAAATCGATTATTTCAAATTCATAGATCCACTTGTGTGCGCGAAGGCGTCTGTGTAAAAAAAAAACTTATTACAGTGGTTCTTGCAGAGGGGAATGAACCTCCAAATGAAGATCTAGACTTCGGGCACATGGTTCTCACGAATAAAATACCCCACAGTTCAGTATGTATGTCAAAGCAAACATTCTGAAGAACTCCCGAAGAATACCAAGCACAGAAAGAGAAAGATGGGTGTTTCTTAATTCTCCCAGCCACCACGCGGTGCGGTGTTGTCGCCCAGCTCGTTACCGCCGGGCGATCGCCAGCGAGAGCTAACGGCGCCCGGTCGCTTCTGGGAAGAGTCCCTCCCGCCCCTCCCTCCTCTCACCCCCCCCTCCCTCCTCCCCCCTCCCCCCTCCCGCCCGCCCCCATCTACAGACCCGACCGCCGGCGGCCGCTAAGTTATATTTCTCCAAATTACTAAAAACACTCATTTTGTTACCTGGACCTCCTTACAAAACACACATTATGAGGCCGGCGCGGGAGGGACGGGCCCCGGACCTGGGGCCGGGGGAATGTAATGTATAGGTTGGAGTCTTAACTCGAGAACAATAGGTCTTTAGTAGTTCTCCTGCCGCGGGCCCTCGCCGACCGGGCGCTCGCTCGCGCTCTTTTTCTTGTTTCCCTCCCCGAAGGCGCGTTTGACTTTTCTTTGAAAGTTTTGAAGCTGTAATGTCTTTGCCTTAATAGCCCGCTCTCGCCACACCTCCCGTGGGGCTCCCAGGGCTTATTGTAAATTAGCCCGCGCCGCAACGCGCCTGGACCGGGACGGGACGGGACGGGGCCGTACAGTCGCGCGCTAGAGCAAATAGGCGGCCCGGAACGCGGCGCGCCGACGCACGCGTATTAATCAGGGCGCCTCCCCCCCCCCGCTCCACTGCCACGCCCCCGTGGCTGCCACTGGCGGCCCCTGACCTCTGCCTGCCACCTCCCTCCTCTTGGCACTCCCTCATCCCTACACCACCCACGCCCTCACCTCCTACGGGGAACGGTGGCTCTGTGCATCAACTGATGTCGTTGACCGGAGGTTCTAGGTTCGAGGCCCGACAGCCGCAGGATTTTCGACACTAGCTTTACTGCTAGGTCGAATTCACCACCCACGCTCCCACCTCCTACAGGGAACGGTGGCTCTGTGCATCAACTGATGTCGTTGACCGCGAGGTTCTAGGTTCGAGGCCCGACAGCGGCAGGATTTACGACACTATCTTTTCAGCTAGGTCGAATTCAGTCGCTGTCTGGAGGAGAATTCTAGTGACCGGCTGCTCTGATCTGTAGTTTCCTGTGGTTTCTCCGATCAACACCAGAAGAATGCCGGAGCAGTACACTAACAAACGGGCCACGGACTGTGCGCGATCTTTCCTTCCTCTTCCTTGTCCTGTCCTCACCCCTTACAGACACACTTACACTAAAATGCATTACATTACCACACATGCCGGGAGACCGGTTGGGGTTTAGAACTTGTCTCGGTTGGGACGGTGCCTGGCTGGTAGGAGATACCTGGTTAGGATAACCCAGCTAGTTGACCGTAGGTCAGCGCCGGATCTTGCCATTCAGTGGAGAAGATCACCGCCAACTCCCGATGAAAAAATATGAACTACACTTACGGGACTTCTGACCTTAGTAGTTGACGCACCCGGAATCGCAATCAATCAATCAACCCTCACCTCATCTTCTATCCTCGCTGCTTTCCAGCAACCGCCACCCCACATCCAGGGACCCCTACCGTCTCATTCAGACACTCCCTCATCCCCACATTACTCACGCCTCCGCCTCCGCACTCATTTCCTCCACGAGCACCTCATAAGCCTTCTCCGCCACTTTTAATCCACAGCCGCCCCTCATCATCGCATCCCTCCCGCCTCATTCTGACACCCAACCCCACATCAACCGTAGCCTCCGCCTCATCTCGGCGCCCGCCCCACCTCTGCCCCCTCATCCTTCTCTCCCCTTTGCCCCTCGTCCCCGCCCACAGCCCCACTCGAGCTCAACCTCAACGTCATCACTCACGCCTTCAGGAACTGCTACTGATGGCCGCTGATATTTGCCTTCACTCCCGCCACTTCTCGCCATCACGCTATCAGCGTCCGCTTTAGCTTCCATTGCCACCACACACCGACTTCCGTCGGCACCTCATCCCTCTACAACCCTCGCCTCTGATCCTACCATAAGACCATGAGCTTCCACCCCCTCCCTCCAACCGCATGAATTTCACCGTGGCATCCGCACCGCGACTTCTCGCCCTGCTTCCCAGCCTCCGCATACTCCTACTCAAACGCTTCACCCAAGGCTTAACCCGCACCCACCCACGACATCGATTCTGCATTCGCTCGGGTCTCCAAACCCACCTCCACCTCTCTACACGCCCCCCCTCGCTCCACACCAGCATTAGGTACCGCACCACCCGTTCTGCGCTCCCGCTGACACTTCCATGCCCACTTTCATCCGTCTTTTCTCCCTCTCTATCGCTCAGTTGCGCCATCCCATTGTCTCTAGTTTCTTAATAGACACATCACGACGGTGTCACCAGCGCATCGCGTCCCCCATCGTTGACACTCCGGGTACGGCTTCCGTCAGCCCGCACCTCTTCCATCGTTCCCCCTCTTTTGTCACTCTACTGCTACCACACCCTCTCTCCATCTCTACCTTCCTCTCTATTGCCAGCATCCATCTCGTCTCTGCCCCCTACCGAGTCTGCGACCCAGCATCCTCTGCCTCACCGTCACCAATCATAAGCTCGTCCTATCGACGCTGCCATCACAATCAACTCCTCTACAGTCGTCTCTCCCACGCCCGACCTCGTTCGCCGCCTCCTGCGCCTCTCTGCGCCGCTAACGACTGCGCAGCCGCCGCCTCGTCCCCGCGAACTTCTATCCCTGGCCTCCGCCCTGGCCATCGCCTTCCTTCTCTGTTATTATTCTTGCCGTTTTCTAACACTGCTCCTTCCTTGCCACCGCCGCCCCTCCCACCCCTCTGGTCACTCTTCCCATCCCTGATTTCAGCCCATATCCCACCCACGCCCCATCCCGACATTCATCCACCGGGAGCGGAGGCTCAGTGCTTCAACTGATGTCACTGCAGCGCCTCTGACCGGGAGGACCTGGGTTCGAGTCCTGACGGCGGCAGGATTTACGACACTAGCTTTTCAGCTAAGTCGAATTCAGTCGCTATCTGGAGGAGAATTCTAGCGGCCGACTGTTCTGATCGGTAGTTTTCCGTGGTTTCTCCGATCAACACCAGGCGAATGCCGGAGCAGTACCCTAACAAACGGGCCACGGGCCACGCGCGATCTTTCCTTCCTCTTCCTTGTCCTATCCTCTCCCCTTACACACACACACACTTACACTAACATGCACTACACTAACACATATTGCGGGTGACCGGTCGGGAGCTTAGAGCTTGTCTCAGCTCGGCGGTGCCCGGTTCGTGGGAGAGTCCTGGAAACCCCACTAGCCGACGGTAGGTCGGCGCCGGATCTCGCCATCCAGCGGGGAAAGATCACCGCCATCTCCCTCGAAAAAAAAAAATCCAGTACACTAACGGGACTAATGACCAATGCAGTTGACGCGCCCGGAAATACGAAAAAAATCAATCAATCAATCATTCATTTTTACAGTCATAACCAACACAGCCACACAGCCATTGGGGCATCGGCTCTCTCGTCCCTAAAGTCCAACGACACCTACTCCCCCCCCCCACTACCTCGTCTGCCTGTGACGACGGTTGCGCGAACCGCTCTTGAAACCATTACATTCACAACTACCCTC
Organism: Teleogryllus occipitalis; assembly: GCA_011170035.1. Classification (NCBI taxonomy): domain Eukaryota; kingdom Metazoa; phylum Arthropoda; class Insecta; order Orthoptera; family Gryllidae; genus Teleogryllus; species Teleogryllus occipitalis. The sequence goes on from BLKR01009548.1 coordinate 72,901, forward strand.
TGAGCTTTTGGTCACTGTCGGTCTTGTCACCTCTTTCTTCTTTACTCCCTAAACACACACTTTATCTATATCCCCGTCATGTTTCTACTTAGAGACTCGAAGTCATGGATGACCGATCAAGTTAAACTTTTGTCTCTAGTGGACATTCAAATAGTGCAACCAATAGTTTATTAATTTCATTTTATCCAGTGTCTCGAGTTTTTCTCTCTTTATAAAAGATGATTTTATTAATGCATTTTTTAAATTCAATCAAATATTTAATTTCTTTTGTTTTTTTATAAGTGCAAAAATCAAATTCTCAGTAATTATTTGCCTTTGTGAATAATTTATGTATTAGTCCATAATTATATTAATAACTCAATTATGCAAGTTCGAATAGGGTCCTGCAATGCAGAAAATATATATAAATAGTTCATATCCCCAAAACTTATACAATTCCAATGAAGAAAATTCGGGTTTTCTTAACTTCATACATTGAAGCAAAGTAATTTCTATTTCAAGTTTAAGTTGATAAGAATATTCTTCGAATAAAAATAGTTATGATGTTGGGTTTTAATGAGGTTACAGCCTCCTGATAGTTTGGTTCTGTTTTCAGTCCTAAACCGGAAACTGAACAGAATTCTCATAAAATACTTATATTTCTCCCAGCATTTTGAGAGAGAAACGAACGTTTGGAAATCGGCTCCTGGTTTGCAGGACGCTTTCGGATTCTCCCGTTATCGCGAGGTGCAACATGAAGAAGGAGTGTTTCGAAAACTCGCCATTTTACGATCCTAAGCACCGCCTCCCGCCCCCACCCCCTTCGTTGTTTGACGATTTCCCGCCGGCGATGCTAAGCGTTTCAACTTGGTGATGGCTTCCCGTCTTTGGGCTAATTTGTCTTGCGGAGGTATTGGAAAACTTACAGCTCGCGAGAAAGAAAAAGTTGAGAGGCAAACAAAGATGGCGAACCACGACTGTGAGCCCCGAGGGGTTGTGAAGAAACAAAAAAGAATCGTCGAAACGTTATGGTCAAGTTGGACTTCATCTCTCAGTCAGAGGAATGCAAGGGGATCTCTGAGAGACAGAAAAGAGCGGTTCAGAGTTGGGAAAAACGCGGCAAACATTCCCGAAGGGTATGGAGATGTCTGATAATTGAAACATAGAATGTCAACAAAAAAACGTGAAGAACAAACTTATTGAACAACAGATATTTATATTGAAATACTGTATTTCAAAAAATAATTTATTGTGTCTAATCACAGGTACAAAACCAAACTTGTTTGCATGATATTAAAAACACTATTTTTGTTACACTGAATGAAATATCGAAAATTAGGTGAAGAAAATTAGGTGTAGCTTATGATTGTGTAATATTATAATTGCTTTCGTTGTAGTTTATACTCATTACATAAGCATTTAAAGAAAACATATTATTTAGTATAAGTATAAAGTTAAATTTGATTTAATAACCTGAATCTGATTAAAAGTGAACATCTTCCAAACATTTAACGGTGGTATCGTCAAGTATCTTATCTGTCATTTTTTTAAACTGCAACGGAAATTCTAATTCTGATTTTAGTGCATATTTCCGTTTTTATGCAAATTATCTTCGTATTATTTACTCACAAATTCTTAAAAAATCCTCCTTAATCTTTCATCTATCATCATTCCAAATTTACCTGTAACCCCCAAACTTCCCTAGCTTATTGACAGTTATCGCAGACACTCGTGCAAATCCATTTCATGTCCCACAGATCAAAAAAGTTATGACGAAATCAAAGAAAGGGAATAAAATAGTAAAGTTTTAACTTTGCTATTTACTGTGTTATTTTATAGATGATATCACGTCCTGGACCATAGGAGAATTGAAAATGCTTAGAGCAAAAGAAGTAAATAACTACTTGAACACTGTACACTTACAATTGCATGTCCACGCCCATTATTAACTCAATGTCCATAATTCCTTTCATCAGCTCATCCCCTCCCAGTTCATCTTCTTTCAACGCCCATTTTTTTACGCTTACTTTACGTATGTAAATAGCACCCCCCGAGTGTCCAATTTCAATATGTAAAGTCGGACGCTCGTAATACTGGTCTACAGCAGAAAGGACGAGCTGCAACAGTTCTTAGTGAGGCGAGGTGCCCGCGATCTGCAGTAGAAAATGTGAAGCTCTTCAGAGTGTCGTTTACGCATGGTTTGGGGTCAAGTAGGGCAGTGATTATCCGTCAAATTCCGCTTCTACCGTCATTTCAAATGAAGGCGAGCCCACAAGAATACAGCGGCGGTTTCCCGAGGGGTACAGAACCAGTTAAGAAGGCATTATGCAGAAATGATTCATGGCCTCCACGGACTTTCAGCATTCGAGCCAGAAGTCGAAGTCCATGGACAGGCAATTAGTCGCCAAGAGACAGACGTTAACTAAAGAGAAACTACGTCGACGTGGTGCTATTGCAGAAATTGTTCGCGTGATTAACCCTCTTGCATAGTGTGTTGCCTTGCTCACGGCTCAATGCAATGGTTGTTATCTTCTTCATACGGCTGTGCAACAAAATTCTAGGAGTGGCGTGACCTAATTACTCGCAATCAAAGCGTTAATCAATAAGCCTGACAAAGACATTTTTGTGATTCTTTAAACTAAGGAAACTGTAAATCATATTGACTGATTGATTATCGTATCGCTAAGGTCGTTATTCCCATAAGTACAGTGCATGTTTTACCACGGGGGGGCTTCCAAAATTTGCAGCCGTTTTTGAGAAAACTTTGAAAATGTTGAAGCTTCATGTCAGGTGCCCCCAAAAATCAAAATATCCATTTCTAACTTTAGTGGACATCAAGTTCATTTAAACCGATTAAGGAATATAAATTTTGGAGAAAATCGGCTGATCAATTTTGACGCTCGCTTTGATCACAGACGGAGGGACACATGTGTTTTGCCGTCAATCAATTTTTCGGTATTAAGGACCCACAAAACACGGTTTGTGAGGTGTTGAAGGAGGTAATTTACTGTACAGGAAGTAGATATATTCACTTACTCGTTACCAGCGCTCGGCAATACAAGTTTTTCTCTCGAAAATTCGCCGTTTTCCGCCGCATGATTACATAACCTTCTCTTCTTACGAAGTAAGAGAAAGAAATAAAACGACGCCAAGCACATCGCCTAAAGACTCTTCGGCATTGAACTCAGAATATATTCACAGTAAACGGTTTGAAGTGAGTGTGTGGGTATTTCAGATTTTCCGGTTGATTTGATCATCACACCCGGGAGCGTTGTGCATGTTTGGGCCGGAAACTGGCAATGTTCCTCCTCCAATGGAACGTGAATCCGGCGCCGGCCCATGGATTTGCGGGATTTCTCCTCCAGGTATTTCTCCGAGCGCATCCTCAGGAATAAGTGTGGAACGCGTTCAGGCTGGAATTTATTCCTTATTTTATACATTGTTGACATCATTGCCATTATTAATTGGTTAATTGAATTTTTATAGAAGGAATGGAACTGTATGTAGGTATGGATTTTGAGGTGCTGAGATTAATAGTTTATATATTTATTTAAGAATAATTATTGCATTTTTGAAAAATGCCTATGTTTATGGTTCACTTATGGTCTAAGCTGTGGACCAGCATTGACGCTGACCGGGAGGTCATAAGGTCCGAACCGACAGGGGCGGCTATCATACCCTAGCTACTAAGCTGAGTCGAATTCAACCATTGTCTGGTGGAGAATTCCAACGGTTTGCTGCTCTGCTCGTTCCTTTTGCTTGGTTTCTCTTGCCAATGCTAGGCAAATGTCAGATAAATATCCCAACAAAAGGGGCATAGATCGCACGAAATCTTTTTTTACTCTTTTTAACCCCTCTTTTCCTCTTCTCTTTTTTTCACAAACACACATACACATACGTATACGTAAATACACGACACTACCACACATCTCGGAAGACTAATCGGGGAGTCTCATCGGTGGGGGGGGGGGGTAGTGCCCTGGGAGAGATACCTGGAGGGAGAAACCTCGAAAGTTGACATGTAGCACAAAGCTGGATGTCATATTTCATGAACGCCGCCATCTCCTTCAATTCAGCATGCACAACACTTGCGAGTCTAAGCACCTCAAGATTTGATGTGAACGAAATAAGTACTCAATCACTGGCAGATTAAACCAAAGTACATCGTTGTGTGAAAGACGAATTATTTTCCTCGACAAATTCAAGATACGTAGCTTGTTTGGAAGACTCGCAGGGCCTGGTGCAGAACAGTAACAAGACTCACGCCCCTTCGTACACGGAGAGTTCCTCGCGCCCTTATCGCCCGAAGGGCGTGCGTGCTTGCGGGCGGACAGGCGGCCGGGCGGGTGGGTGAGTAGACGGGTGAGTGGATGAGTGGGTGAGTGGGTAAGTTGGTTGGATGGGTAGATGGGTGGATAGGTGGGTAGGCGGGCGGACGGGCGGGCTGGTGGGTGAGTAGATAGGTGAGTGGATGGGTGCGTGAGTGGGTAGGTGGGTGGATGGGGAAGTGGATGGGTGGGCGGGAGGGTGGGTGAGTGGGTAGGTGGGTGGATGGGGAAGTGGGTGGGTGGGCGGGAGGGTGGGTGAGTGGGTAGGTGGGTGGATGGGGAAGTGGGTGGGTGGGCGGGCGGGTGGGTGAGTGGACGGGTGAGTGGATGGGTGGGTGAGTGCGTAGGTGGGTGGTTAGGTGGGTAGGCGGGCGAGCGGGTGGGTGAGTGAACGGGTGAGTGGATAGGTGGGTAGGCGGGCGGGCGGGCGGGCGGGCGGGCGGGCGGGCGGGCGGGCTGGTGGGTGAGTGGATGTTGGGTGGGTGGTAGGTGGATAGGCGGGCGAGTGGGTGGTAGGTGGGTAGGCGGGTGAGTGGGTGGGTAGGTGAGTGGATGGATGGGTGGGTAAGTGGGTAAGCGGGCGTGCGGACGGGCGGGCGGGCGGGCGGCGACGGCGGTCTTTCGCAACACCGCCCACGGCAGGTGCGGCGGGCGGGCGCTGGCGGGCAATGTGTACAGCGCTCGGCGCGGGGGGCGGCCCATCCTCCAGCGACACTATCTCCGCGCGCGCATTAAGGAAACAACGCATTAGTTAATTATAGGATCCACTTCCCGTGCCGGTCGCGCCGCCGCGGCGCCATTATCATATTTGATGCGCGCATTAACAGCCGCGCCACGCTTGCACGCGCCCCCTCCCCCCTCCCCCTGCCTTAACGCCGCCCACCCCGCAGTGGGGCTGAGGCACATGTTCGCATATTCACACAATTTATTTTCTATAAAATTATTATTATTATTATTATTATTATTATTATTATTATTATTATTATTATTATTATTATTATTATTATTATTATTATTATTATTATAAGCCTCTGGTATGGCTCATGGGCAGCGTACTAGCTTCCCTGGTTCCGGGTTCGATTCCCGGTCGAGGTAAAAATAGAGTTGTAGCTTTCCTTTAAAACCGTCCCTGTTTCTGTAGCTATCTGACGAAGAAAAACTCAAGCAGGCGGATCTTGCTAGTTATGGTGAAGAGTTCACTTCATGTCGCTCTTACTCCCAAGCATGGAAATTTAATTAGGTCTAGGCATGGGGGACACCGGTGGCTAGCCGGCGAAGTCTGACTACCGACCCAATAACGTCAAATACATTATTATTATTATTATTATTATTATTATTATTATTATTATTATTATTATTATTATTATTATTGTTGTTGTTGTTGTTGTTGTTGTTTCCCACCACTTGAAACATTTCGTGCCTTGGAGAACACACAGCTTCGGAATCTTCGAAGGGGTTGCCTTATCCAATGGGAGGCGCTTTACCAATAGAGAAGACCCACAGCTCAGCTTCAAAAATGTGAATAAGAACGGGCTTTGTCAGGAAACATCGCGCACGGTGGGTGGGTATTGAAGTAGGCGTTACGTGGGTTTTCAAGGAAATTTAGGGACCTTCGCAGAATCGAACCGGTGACATCCCAGATCCTTGTACGCTCAAGAGGTTATACGAGCTATAATTTCGCGCACACGTCAGGTTTAAGGTCGGGGCAAATGCTGTTCCAGAAATGCTCAAGACTGGTGAATGTGACGAGGAGATTCACGCAAGTGTGTACCTGAAAATCGGGATGTTTTTGAGTAACTGTTTTTATCGGTCACATGCGTTATTAACTCCTGTGAACACTCAACCCTGCAGGTTTGTTAAGTGCACTTGTACCTACCTGTATGTTAAGAAATTTAACATCCTTAGCATCGGGTTTTAACATCCTTAGCAACGAAAACAACCATTCATTCATCGTAAGTCCAATGTTTGTTAAGAAAAAATGATGTACAAAATAAATCAGATTCAAACAATTTAGAAGTAATTCTCATTGGTTTGGGGAATAATTAATCTTAATTGTAATATTATTAAGAGTACAATTTTAAAAAGTATATTAGGTAAATTAACCTCATTTTCCTCACATTCTATCAAATGACTCTACTCCAGTAATTGTATTTACAGGCGATGTGAAGGTGTCGCCACTGGAAGTCAACGCGCCAATTTCATAACCGAACGTCGTTTCTTTAGGTATCTGTAGGTTCAAGTGAATTAATTGCATCCATCTTTCTCGAACCACGAATCTCGGCTTCGCTACGCTACGCCTCGATTTTTAACTTTTGGCCTTGGAAGTAATAACACTCATAACATTTCTACGTAAGTTAATAGCAATAAATGATCTTTGTTTGATTTTCCTAGGTTCGGTTATTTTAGTTAGATGGATGTAAAGCAAAGCGTTGCAGGACAGTTTCTTCAATTCTCTGTTATTTGAGCGCGCGTATGGTGACTTGACATGGGCTGAAACCTCAAAAATCTTTGAAGAGGAGATTAGCCAGAAATTACGCTCATGATGTTGTTTCCTGACTTCACGTGACTGCTGCTCAGACGCACAGAGGAGCAGTATTCAATATACAAGGTACAGAGCAGTTGTCGTCAGAATTGATGAGAATGGTAAGATATTTTTACTTATTTATCTATTTAATATTATTTATTTTCAAAGTGGAAACTCGATCAAATTTGACGATGAGGAATGACGTAAAGATATAATATTGTGAACGAGGTACGTTTGCACAGCAAATTAAAAAAAAAAAAAAAAATAAGAAGAAGACCAAGAGGAAGAAAGGAATAAAATCTACTTGTATCAATATCAGCCAGTCTATTCTGGCTTCTGTGAGGGTAAAGTTAAATATTAGTGTTAATGAAATAAAAACTGAATATTTTGAACCAAAATGTCAATTGATTGAACCACAATCAATGATTTTGTGCTCTCAAAATGTAGATAAAATAAGGAATTTTAATTACGTTTGGTTTATTATATGAAGATTACCTTTAGAATGATGTCAGTCATTTATTGTATTATTGTTTCGAGTATTTAGATCTATATCTTGAATATCGAAAACTAAAAAACTTTTTAAAATGCACGATTTTATTTGCAGCAGTTATATGTATTGATTGGTCAGACTTTGCGACCAGGCATTTTACCAGCAACCATCAAGGCCCAGGCATTTTACCAGCAACAAAAGCAGCTTCAACAAGAACGACAACTACGCAAGCAAAAACTACTACTTCTACTACAACAAGAACAATAACAACTACTTCACTGCACCAAGAACAACTTAATTTCGTACCCAGAGTGATGGGACACGCTCCACTGTGAACCTGTCCGCCTGCTGAGCGGTGATGTTTGCCCCGGACAAGTCATTACGGATCCGAATTTGCATTTAATAAACATTAGAGCGCGGACGTTCATCGGGGGCCCGTAATGGATGTCCGGGCAGATAAAGGAGAGGGCCCGGCGCTTTCAATTGCTGTTTGCAGTCAAGAGTAGGCGAGGGGCGTTCATGGGAATTCGTGGGAAGAAGGCAGACCGCAGTGGGAAACGAAATTCTCACGTTGGAGATTTCGCTGAGCGAAGGGAGGAGGTGCGAAGGAAGGTTTGTACCGGGAGCGGTAGCTCAGTGCATCAACTGATGTCACTGCAGCGCCTCTGACCGGGAGGTCCTAGGTTCCCACTCCCCACGGCGGCAGGATTTTCGACACTAGCTTTTCAGCTAGGTCGAATTCAGTCGCTGTCTGGAGAAGAATTCTAGTGGACGGCTGCTCTGACCGGTAGTTTTCCGTGGTTTCTCCGATCAACACCAGGCGAATGCCGGAGCAGTACCCTACCAAACGGGCCACGGACCGCGCGCGATCTGTCCTTCCTCTTCCTTCCTTGTCCTATCCTCTCCCCTTACACACACACTTACACTAACATGCACTACACTACCACATATCCCGGGAGACCGGTTGGGAGCTTAGAGCTTGTCCCGGCTGGGGCGGTGCCCCGCTGCGGGAGAGTCCTGGTTAGGGGGAAACCCCACTAGCCGACGGTAGGTTGGCGCAGGATCTCGCCATCCGGCGGGGGAAGATCACCGCCATCTCCCGAGAGAAAAAGATGCACTACACTAACGGGACTAATGACCATAGCGGTTGACGCGCCCGGAAACACGAAAAACCAATCAATCAATCAATCAATCAAGGAAGGTTTGTGGGAAAAGGGGCGTGGCAGGGAGCAGCTCGGACCTACACGCGGATCTTCCAGCATTTGCAGGAATGCTGGTGCTGTGATGTTAATTGTGAAAATTCTGATTTGGTGTTGTTGACGGTCTTATGAGAAGAAATAAAAGAGGTCATCATCGTCAACATATTAGCCCCAACATATTAGTCAACATATTACACCTTCGCCAACAACTAATATGTTGACGAAGATGACCTCTTTTACTTCTTCTCATAAGGACGTCAACAACACCAAATCAGAATTCTCACAATTCATGGACGCAAATCTAGCGCATCTGATGAACTCCCTCTTCTCTCTCTCTCCAAAAAATGCACTTTCTTCGGACTGAATATCTGGTTCCTTTCAAAATGCGCAAAAATGCATATCGTGCCGGATTTCATCAAAGTTTCCACTGCTGTGATGTTAACATTATTCAAGGATTATATGATGGAAGTCATCTTTGTCACCGTAGATTTATTATTATTAGTATTATTGTTATTATTAGCTATTAGAAATGTGGTGGAAAACCGCAATGCAATGTAAATATTAAGTTCTAAATAAATGTATTTTAAATACAGCCGGCTTTCGACGGCTTTGTGCACTGTCTCCCGGCTTTCGCCTTGTATAGAGAAGCTGATGATGACTTTTGATTGATTGATTGATTGATTTTTTCGTGTTTCCGGGCGCGTCAACTGTTTTGGTCATTATTCCCGTTAGTGTAGTGCATGTTTGTTCTCGGGAGATGGCGGTGATCTTCCCCCGCTGAATGGCGAGATCCGGCACCGACCTACCGTCGGCTAGCGGGGTTTCCCCTGACCAGGACTCTCCCACCAGCGGGGCACCGCCCCAGCCGGGACAAGCTCTAAGCTACCGACCGGTCTCCCGGAATATGTGGTAGTGCAGTGCATGTTAGTGTGTGTGTGTGTGTGTGTGTGTGTAAGGGGAGAAGATAGGACAAGGAAGAGGAAGGACAGATCGCGCGCGGTCCGTGGTCCGTTTGGTAGGGTACTGCTCCGGCACTCGCCTGGTGTTGATCGGAGAAACCATGGAAAAGTACCGATCAGAGCAGCCGGCCGCTAGAATTCTCCTCCAGACAGCGACTGATGATGACGGCAAAGCCGTCAAAAGCTGCTTTCCTTAATGTGGTTCCTTAAAATTGGTTTCCTAAATTGACAAAGATGACTTCCACTGTTTCATCCTTCTAGTATTTACTAGTTTGGCTCTTAGAAAAGCCGTCTTCTTCCTCTTCTTATTGAAGCATTGCCCAGTAGATCCGTTGTACACTCACTGATCCTTCCATATTGTTCTTGTACAGATCGTTTCTTCTACATTTCTTTCTTGTTGTTTTTTATTCTAGCTTCTTGAGACAAGCCCAATATATACCTCAAAAACCTCATTTTAGAAGCCACAACTCTGCTATAGGATTTGTTGTTCAGTGCTCACGATTTGCTTCTACAGAGACCCCTCCAGAGAGTTGACAGATATAAATAGATATTGGAAAGCGTTGAGTTTGCCGCTGTATTTTTTGTTACGCAACTCGAGATTCACGCAAAGCATTCCTCGTTAATTTAATTTCGTCAAAAATCAGAAATGAAACGAATATTGCCAACGCACTCGCATCATCAGTCATAACGGCAACTCTTGCTAGATGGTTAAACCGCACACTGAAGGTTAAAGTACGAATAGCTATTGATGGAATTGGACATTCCGTGTATGATATTTATAGAAACAGCCAAAGAGGTAAAATCCATGCAGCCTGTGTCTTCCTTGTACGGGACAAATTTTCAATGTCCTTTAATGTTATTATTGGAGCTGTGGTTCGGAGTGTACAAGATTTAAGACACCATAGTAGACCATTCTGTGGGATTTCAGATTTATTTTCGGGACATTTCAGAAATATATTTTGATGTATGACTACTTATAGAGGGATACGCATAGATGAAGTTGCAGAATGCATAAAAATATCAGTGACATGGAAATATCACTGCTCTAACAGGAAAATGAAAGCCATTGTCGGAAGTGTAATATTCGGGTTTTTGGGTGTGGGAGAGGGAAAAAATGAACATAATGGTTTTAGGGTGTTTGTTTTATCGACACATCTTCGCGAAGTTGTCGAAGAACAAAACTTATTAAATCAGAGACAATTTTATACATCCGTACATTCAAATATCTTAACACAAAAGACCATTCTTGGATGGGCAAGAAGTCCATTTTAGCTCCAAAATGAATCAAATGAATAATATCAATCAGAATTTTTTTCTAAAATTCCTGGTGATGTAATAACATGTTTAAGACATAATAAATGACCGATACATATTTATACAATGTGTAACCAAGACGAGACAGTTCACTATCCAGAAGAACTATTAAATATTAGTAGTGTGAACGAGCAGACCTGGATGGCCGAGGTGGCTAAGAGCGAGTACCGACTCAACGTTTCGGTCCGAAGGGTCGCGGGTTCGAGTCTTGCCTTGGGCATGGTTGTTTGTCCCTTGACTTTGTATGTGTTGTCGCGGAGGGCCTCGCGTTCTGCTGACCCCAGATCAGAGGAGCCCTCAAGTGTGTTGGTCTAGTGTAAGGTCGAATATGCGTCCCATCGGGCTGAATAGCCATGGTCCATCGGACATTTTGTGGTTCCCAAACGTTTCGTCTGGTACTGCGTTAGACATCTTCAGTGGACACAGTATCACAAAGTATCCTTTCAGACAGCTCACTGGAGGATGGTAAACATTTCTTCTGTGTTTACGAGACTTTCTTTCTATATCCAGCCCGTAAATTATTTTTAATAATATATCCAGCCGTTAAAGCCTGCAGTGTTTGAATGATTACACTTCATTTAAACTTTTTTAAATTAATCTTTCGAAATTAATTCAAGGCTCCACAAGTGTACAGCTAGTAGTTTTATAAAATTTTAGGAGAATGACTTCTCTTTTCTAATTTTTTATTACTTTTTAAAATAATTCTGCATATATGATTGAAACGTTATATTTTCCTTTCTGCATCAAGATTATGTATGAAATGTTGCAGCCTATAGAAATTTAAAACAAGCTACTGAAATTTACAAATTATATTCTGTTTTTATCCGTTGTAAATTTTGTAATCTCAGAAAGTTCTGATAATAAATTGAAAATCAGTATATAATTTTGGCACTGCAAAGTGGAAGGTGACCATCAGGTTTTTCGATTGTTTCAACCATTTGATTTGTTGTCCTGTATATTGCTGATCTAATGAAGCAATAATGCAACTGTGGAAAATGATTTAAGAAGTAGTGTAGTGTTGTTCTTATCAAATGAAATTAGAATTACGGGGCATGTCAACGACATAACTAATACCAAGCGAGCCAGAACAAAACTACAATCTTATCGATGTTTCTGCAAAAAGTATTAAGCTTTTGGAGAAGTTCTGTACTATTTATCTTTTTTTGTCCAATTTAGCGATTACGACGTTGTTCTATTGGATGAATGATAAGAAAACACGTTCAACTAACGATTTAAATGACTGTTGACTGTTGATACCAATTGACCGGAAATGGGGAAACCTTATTTACTCTGAGTGTGTGTGAAGGAGCTCCTTGGAGTTCTCACCGCCGATGGTGGTCTTCACTTCAGACTCAGCTGCTCTTGACAAGGTTGATGGATTCATTACGATGTGATAAGACATGATTTGCCCATTACCGTCATCGTACAACCATGAGTTTCCGACGCTATCTGATATCTTCCTGCCCACGTCATATCTTTGTATGATATTTACCTAAACCGGTATTATCAAGTTACACGAAACTTTAGATGCGCGTTTAAAGTCGCAATCTACTGATATAATTTTAGTAATGTGTCGAGAGGGAAGATGATCTTCGAAAGCCTTTACCATGATTCTTTACAATCTGTTATGATATCTCTATTACAATGTCTCCATCTCATTAATGTTTGATAATTATCGCAATACTTTCAATGTATTTATTAAAATTGTTTAAAATATTGTTCATGGAATGAATACTCTCTACTTGAACTGAAGTATTAATGGCTCTGGATTTTTAAACCTTTATTACTTCAACCAATTCTCCATTATGATTCATCATTACACCAAAAATTTTCAAATAATATGCAAACCTTGATTTTTTTTAAAAATATTTTGTAAATATTTCGCTATAAAAGTTACTTAATAAATAACCCTTCATAATAAGAACGTTCTAAATAAGAAATAATCTTTATTTTGTAAATAATTTTAATTTACTTTTCGATTTTTTCTCATTTTCTTCAAGGTAAAAATTTCAAGTTTCTGGAAAAATACATGAAAGTATTTTTCAAGCATAAAACGTTATTTGAAAAACGAAATAGAACTTCACTTAAAGAGCATTAATAATGTATAATAAAATGTATTTACTCATACGTCACTTATAATTTCGATACACCCATTCAAAAATTATTCGACTGTGATAGTAAGTAAATGGAGAGATTAATGCTGAAAACCATACTCTCAAAATAGAGAGTAGTTCTTTACTTGTCACTAACAGTGGACTTAAAGGGAGCAAATATTTGCAATACGTGCCTTAGAATGAAATTAAGCCTAAAGCAGTAGATTTACGTTGTGAAAAAGAACTCCTCAATGACTACATTCTTGTCGGCCAATCTGCTGTAAATTTAAGATTACTTTGAAGATCACTCCAGATCCACTGGTCAACAGCATTTTTGTCACAAATAATGTGAATAGTGTTCTTAGCTAAGAATTGGACACTTAATTCGAATATGAAATCAGTTTTTGCCTAACGGGCTCAGTTTTCTTGTTACACACTACTCCCTATTTCGAAAATGCTTGAAAACACACTATTTGTTAATTTGGTGTGACTTCATTTAATAATTCTGCAGATATAATTGTTCAGAAACAATCGAAATTTGTAGAAGGAATTACTATACATGACACTGAAATCAGAAAATTCACCTTTAGGAAATGAAAAATATTTGGTAACTTTGTTGATAAGGCATGCTCGATCCGATTGAATCTTGTTGTGTTTCTTGCCAGTCGCGACCCAGCATTGAGAGTTTTGACCGCGTGGAAAGCGGTTTCGCTTGTTGATCTAGGTTGCAGAAGATTTGTGCTTTTTGTTAATTCAGAAGAAGTGCCTCGTAGATGCGAAAAAAAGTCCAAATACGGTATGTAATATCTGTGGATAATTAACTCTGAAATCGCAAAAACCAACCTTAATCCTATGATAAGGAAATGTTATGAACTTCATTTCAGGCATAAGGTAGGTGACCAGCGCAAGAAATGGGTCTGCGATATATGCTGTGTGTCGTGTTATACTCCTGACATGCTTGTTAAAAGGTTCATGGCACTTTATACACTTTGCCGTTCCCATGGTTTGGAGGGAACCAACCAATTAGACAACAGATTTATTTCTGCCTAACACAAATAGCTGAAATCACCCCAAAAACGAAGAGAAATGTGCAATATCGCAATTTACCAACTGCTAGAAGGCCTGTGTGAAACAGTGAAGAATTGCCAGTACCACTACCTCCTGAGAAGGTGACAGTGAATGAAGATGAATATTACAGTGATGAATATTCAGAAGACAGAGGAGGAGATATCCATGCTGACCCAACATTTCAAGCCTCCTGAGAAACATTCCAATCCTCCTCTTCACTTTTCTTATGTTGTTGAATTTCGTACTGTATATGTGTGGATCTTTTAGAGCGTGTAATTTTTTCAGATACATATAATACATAGGGAGACATATGTAGTTACAAAAATCATCACATCAAAACTGAGGCCAATACAGAAATTCTGAAATTAGGTCTGGCAAACTATCTTCCAGAAAAAAGTGTTTTGTTCTTGTTATCCAAAAATGTTTTTGCATATCAGTGTTATCTCAGCACTTAAAGACGATTTGAGTTATCAAGTCTTCAAATTTTATTGTGTTTGGTATATCTAATAAAGAATGATTGTATATAATATTCACAATTGAAAGATTATAGAAAGTGTTCAATAAAAAGCATTTGCACTGAAAACTTTTTCCACAATAATTTACACATTAATTTAATCTACTTTTATTTCAACATCCCGTGAAAAAAGGTCAAATCATCTCTAGTTCTAATACAATAATTTCAAACATTTATTTGAAACATATTGACACTAAATTCATGTACCATTAAACCAAAAAACTGAAGTCATTAAGAAATGCCTATTATGTACACAAAACTATATGTCTGAAAAACTATAAAGCTGATCAGTTTTGTATTTTAAAATCACTCTCTTGAAAATAAGAATTATTAGTACTTGAAACCATCAAGAACTACATTTAAGAATTTATTTTTCAGCATTTTATGCATTCTTCTTTTCCTTTAGTTGAGGTTAAATGTACGAATTTAAAAAGAGTTCAGCAAAGTTTATTCTGAAAAACTACCACAATTTTTTTATTCTATTCACATAGCCCGTCAAATAAAAAAATTACTGTAGAGTGTTTCTAGTCAAGTGGTCCTTAAGCGGACCTCATTCTTTACTCGCCATGCGCAAATATATCCAGGACACCCAGAGGATCGTCAGAATACCACTAGTAAACTTCCTAATTCGAGGGGAATGGGAGAAATACGAGACCGCTAACACACCTGCTACGATCCAAAATTTTCTTAACACCAGCCAAAACCCTTCGGGCTTTAATATGCCTCGCAATTTATGGGCGACGGCAAACCGCATACGTACTAGACATGGAGGATGAGCGGCTTCCTTCTTCAAAAGGGGCGTGGTACTGCCTCCATGCAATTTCATTATCTGTGCACGACTTCTAGAATTCAGTGGGAAATATAGTTATTCAATTTCCGTTTCCATGTTGTCGCGGCAGGAAGTATTATTCGTTGACGAAGGACATAATGAATAAGAGTCCAAAATGTATTGCTGATTTATTCTTGAAAATAGATTTTATTACACGGGAGCGTTTTTTAATAACTCAAACTTCAAGTCGTATATGGCTTAGTGTAGGGATCACAGAATAAATAAATAAATAAGAAATAAATAAATAAATAGCAAATAAATAAAGTTTAAATGTTAAATAAATAAATAAATAAATAAATAAATAAATAAATAAATAAATAAATAAATAAAAAATAAACAGACTGAGTGTGGTGTCTCCGGACCGAGCGTCACTTGGAGAGATGTGAACAAGCAGCTTATCCCTGGGATCCGTCGAATTTCCTGTTTCTGTCACCGACAGCAATTGAATGGAAATGAAAAGCCAGAAGTACCCCTTTAAAGACTGACCTGAAGGACTCTAACCTGAAGAATGACTATTTTATTGTTGTGATATCCTATAAATTTTAAACTGCATTTGTTGTAGTTTAAGCTACGTGTACTTGCCATACAATAAATGAATACTGTACAGTAGTGATTCATTCCGGGCGTACCTCTCCGTTCGCAATGAGAGGCATACCATCATTAAATTCGTTTTAAACTTCGAAATTTCTCATATAAAGATGTTTTTATTTTTCACGTCTCTTTTTTCCCCTCTGAACTTCACTCGTCCACAAAACAATACTCGACTACTCAATCGGAATTTTCCTCGTGACCTCAATCGCGCCTTGTGGGAAGCTTCCGACCTCTTGAACCTGTTAGCGACGTCAACCGAAAGTTGAGGATGTTGCTTCTTTGGATTGATGATTGGCGTACTATCATTAATTCTGTTTTGAACTTCGAACTTTCTCTTCTGAAGATTTTTTTTTATTTTTACTCGTTCTTTTTATCCCAAAGAAATTCAATCGTCCACAAAACAATACTCAATCGGGATTGGTCTCGTGACCTCAATCGCGCGAAGTGGGATGTCTTCGACCCCTTGGTTCTGTTAGCGACACCAATCGGAAGTTCAGGCCTCTGCTTCTTCGGATTAGTGATCGGCGTGCTATAATTAGACCCGCTTTAAACTTAGAACTTTTTCTTCTGAAAAGTTGTTATTCCTTCCCGACCTTTTTATTCCACTGAACTTCACTCGTCTACAAAACAATATTCAACTACTCAATCGGAATTTGCCTCGTCACCTCAATCGTGCCAACTGGGAAGCCTTCGACCCCTTGGCCCTGTTAGCGACGCCAATCGGAAGTTCAGGAAGCTGCTTCTTCGGATTAGTGATCGGCGTGCTATAATTAGACCCGCGATACTTATAACTTTTTCTTCTGAAAAGTTGTCATTCCTTCCCGACCTTTTTATTCCACTGAACTTCACTCGTCTACAAAACAATATTCAACGACTCAATCGGAATTTGCCTCGTCACCTCAATCGCGCCAACTGGGAAGCCTTCGACCCTGTTAGCGACGCCAACCGGAAGTTCAGGAAGCTGCTTCTTCGGATTGATGGTTTCCGTATCCGCTAAAAACCCAGCGGGTGCATGCACACAAGCCCCATGTATCCACATATAATTACCTCAAACCAGTTTCCCTTAACGTGCGGTAGGTGAAGATAAACACTGGCGAGCCTGCGCCAAGAATCGCCTTTATTACATCAGATATATCCGGTGGCGGCGATGTACACGCTATACAGTGGGGCAGATTTCATGACAAGCCGGCATAAATTAGAAAAAACACATTCCAGAAAATTTGCATTTTATTAGCTTCAAAAGAGAAAAAAATATCTAAAATCGAGATATTTATAAATACACATAAGCATATTTAAATATGTTAAAATATTTTATATGATTTTTAACGTTTCTGCCACGAAAACAAAATTGTGGAATTAATATAATGTTCTTGCCAAAATTAGAACACGCCACTCACCTGTAATTAAGGACTAAGATATTACAAAAGCATAATAAAGACATTTTAATTAAAAATCTGAAAAGTAGCATGTAAATTGTCTGTGGACAGTTTGAACATTGTTGTCTCGGTGCTGTATGTACTATTTATAGTGAGCATATATTTTAATATATTTTCTTAATGAGTGGCAATTATTTGATAATTTGGGACTGAAATTCAAGATAACTATATTAAGATCACAGAATGAAGAAAAAAAATTACTGTCACCATTGCAGAAGGTTGAAAATTTTGAACAATCACAAAATTAGAGAATTTCTTTTGCTTTAATGAATACAGTTGACTGTCATGATACTTTTGGTGTTGATTTAATATTACAGACAACATTGACATTCTATGAACTCCATGACTTTTGCTTTAAAAGACATAGCCAACTTTCCGACAGTTCCGAAATAATTACTGCAGTGTTAAATGAAAACGTCGTTAGACATATATTTCAAAATATCAATCTTGTGAAACACATTTTAAAATGGTTTAGAATTTTTACCACCGCATACTTTAATGTTTTACTTGCAGAGTACTCTAATTTCTTTAAGGGTTATGTATATATTTCGTTAACCTACATTATATATTTAACTTCCGAAAATTAAATTTTAAATTCTAAATACTGTCACAACTTCTTGTTTTACAGTCGTAAGCATCACTACTTATGGGAGGCTAAAAAGCTACATTAAAATATTTCTTATAAACATTTTTGAAATGCAAGTTTGCCGAAAGAGACAAATTATTTTAAAACGTAGACTCAGATATGACTTAGCGACTTTGTGGCTATATTCCGAGGTCAGAAGTATATGCCGATTGTGTTGTTATATATTTTCTTCTTTTAGCATTCATATGTTTACGAATTTGAAAGGATCAGTAAGTGCTAGTTACAACCACAATTTGAATAATTTGAAGGTGACCGTATTTACTTCTCTCTATTATTTTTCGTCAGATAACTATATAAAACATGACTGATTTTGTTGTACTCGCTTCGACACACTAGTGCGGATAAATAATTAACTGATCTGTAAATAAAAACTCCATTGAAATGTACACCTCTCACTGACATTTCTGTTAACCAAATGAGTGAATTGAACCGCCCAAAAAAGAACTCGTGTCTCCTGGTTTACTTCCTGTTGCTTTAACAACTAAGCTGAGTCGATCGACATTTGAACAGAACCTTGGAGCATGATATTGCCCGTCCTGTTGATGTAGTGAAGCTGCAGTTGGTATTACTAATACTTTGAGCAACATTGTTTTCTTACGATTACGAGGTAACAAAAACATGGACATCAGTTATTGAGTCCTTTAAACGTATTTTATACAATCAATGAAGACAGCGTGATGAAGCTGTATTACGCATTTATTAAAGTTCTTCCCGCTCCAAATGAACAAAGTATTTTTTCTGGGATTTCTTATTCTCTGCCCCACTGTTCGTCAGAGCGTAAAGGGGTGAGGGGAGCGGCCGGTTAGACATCCCCAACTACCCGAAGGACGCCTTTCATAATTACATCGTTTTAGTTGCCTTTTTTCGTGACAAGGGGTGTGTTTATGAACATTTCTAGGTTTTAAAATACGACGAGACTTAATATCTCGTGATAGCATCGATCATATTCTATGAAACATCGACGCGGACGAGTCGATGGCAGATAAGAAGCGCGCCGAAGTTCTTTATGAGCAGCGCTGTCGCTGGCAGATAATCTCGGCGATTTCTTACATGTCGCTGCTTCCCCCGAGGTCGTAAGTGGACGGAGAGGACGAGGTGAACCCAGTGTCATGAAGGTACTGGTGATCCCGTGGACGGAAAACTCGTCTTTCGTGTTTGGGTTCCAGGTTTCAATGCTGGCCAATCCAAGAGGTACTTTCGGCTTCAAAACTCTTTTGCCACAACTTGGAAGGAAATATATTTCCATTATTTTCCATACTTTTCGTGTGATTTTATGGGTGTAGTCAGGTAAAGCATTTGTGAGCAGTCCCCCAGCCCCATATATATTGAAGAACTTATTTCGAAAGTGATGTACTTCCATTTCCGTTTCTTTTCTAGTTTTACGTATCAATACATTCTAAAAACGCTCTCCATGATGCTATTGTGTTCAAAAATTGTGTTTCTCCTCAGTTAAAAGGTATTCAAAAACCACTGAGAATCCGATCTTAAACTATAAAGCTGAATGTGATAATTTTTCCTTCCTGGAAAATTGTGTTTTATAGAGATATGTAGCTCTAGAAATAAGCTCTACGAGTAAGAACTACAAAACTATAATAATTATATAAAAATATACACAGTAGTCCTACAAGATATGTATAACATTGGCATAGAGATGTAAAAGTGGTTAGAGAGATATATTTAGCATACATGATATATTAACATGTTCTTTTTTATAGCATTAATCGAAGTTTTTCGTGGTTTCTTCGATCAACACCAGGCGAATGCCGAAGCAGTACCCTAACAAACGGGCCACGGACCGCGCGCAATGTGTCCTTCCTCTTCCTTGTTCTATCCTCTCCCCTTACACACACACTTACACTAACATGCACTACACTACCACATATTCCGGGAGACCGGTCGGGAGCTTAGAGCTTGTCCCGGCTGGAACGGTGCCCTGCTGGTGGGAGAGTCTTGGTTAGGGGGAAACCCCACTAGCCGACGGTAGGTCGGCGCCGGATCTCGCCATTCAGCTGGGGAAGATCACCGCCATCTCCCGAGAAAAAAACATGCACTACACTAACGGGACTAATCACCAAAGTAATTGACGCGCCCGGAAACACGAAAAAATCAATCAATCAATCATGCGTTTGGCGAATGTTCGCTCCTTTCCTGTCTCTAAAAGACCGACTCATGGTAGGTAGTGCGGGCGTTGAATGTTCGTCACTCGGCAAATATCAAGCAACTCATCCACACTACTTGCGATTCGGCAAGCGGTTGCTCGCTGTTCGCCGAATAGCGAATGTGTGGAGCCACCTTAAAGACGTCTCCACACTTTCGGCATTCGCCGAGCAGCGGGCTAGTACTCGCCCAATCCCGAGCAGCTGACGTGTTCGGCGAATGTTCGCTTCGTTTGATGTGTCCTAAAGACCGACACGCGGTGGGTAGGGTGAACCCCGAATGTTTGTCACTCGGCAAATAGCAAGCAACCCATCCACACTACTCGGAATTCGGCAAGTGGTTGCTCGCTACTCGCCGAACAACGAATGTGTGGAGCCGCCTGAATGTCGGGACAGAAACGCGCACTCGGCCACACCACACGAGGAGCGGGCTTCATCT
Source organism: Teleogryllus occipitalis (assembly GCA_011170035.1). Lineage (NCBI taxonomy): Eukaryota > Metazoa > Arthropoda > Insecta > Orthoptera > Gryllidae > Teleogryllus > Teleogryllus occipitalis. The sequence goes on from BLKR01009548.1 coordinate 93,466, forward strand.
GAATCGAGTGGCAAGTCCTCTGCAGGAGTTCTTACACTCTCCACTCGGTCATCTGGACGATATCAAAAGATCCTCCCTCCTGGAAAACGTTGCTTTTGAAATTAACCAGATGTACAGCAAAGCTGAAATTTGATGGATAGAATGGTGTCTATTGCCTTGAAAGAAATCGCTTAAAGCAATAAATATTCCAAATGAATCACTTTGACACTACAGCAAATGAATGATTTGGCGAGATTAGAGATTATGTTTTACATTCAGGGCAGTATTAGTATTTTGTATTGTGCTGAATATCAGTTTCGTAACTTTCTCTCCAAGAAAATAATAATGTGACTAGAGAATGTGAATAATTCTCTAGTCGTGACTTTCTCTCCAAGACAATAATAATTTGACTAGAGAATTATTCACATTCTCTGTTCTATTATAGGAGATAAATATTGGATTGCCATTGCCTTCCATATCACAGTGGCATAATACTTTTCACTGGACTCAAAACCAGGGACCCTTAGCAACGGTAAGCGCCCCAATCTACTGGGGTGAGTGTTCAATACACAAAAGTAATAGAAATAGGTTTTTAGTGATATCAAATAGATGATTTATAGAATACATTTTTGAAGGTGTTAAAATCATCCATTGCAAGAATAGGTAAATACAGAGTAGAATTTCCCTACGAGCGTAATATGAAGTTGCTCGTAGTTCCCCATCCATGGGTGCCCCGTGGCCCGATATTTTTTATAAATATTCTAAAAAGAAATTTCATAAACTATGGTATTATCTGAAAATATTTTTTTACTTGTCTTTATACAGAAGTTATTATTTCATAATTACTTGTTTTAGTAACTACAATAATAAAAAAATATGCCCCAGAGAATCTAAATACGGCCATGGGTAACTGTAATTTAAATTGTCAGAAGACTGATCAATTCCGTTTTGTATTAACATTAATATTTTACTTGTAACTCGTTTACTCCACCGCTATATTTTGTCTAACATATTGCACACACTCAACTGTAATCATGCATTCTGGATGACTTTAAAAGTGAACAAATATGTTGATTTGTAAACGGAAAAGCAAGTATGTGAAGAAACCACAACTGTGATAAATTTTAATTCGATTTTAGATCCTTCTACATTTAATACTACAGATAAATTTAAAGTTAAATAATTAAAATTATTAAAGTTAAATAATTAAACAAATCGAATAAACATTTGAACCTCTTCGATCCTTTTAAACAAATGTTAACAACAGATAAATTTCAATTTTCGAATAATTCAAACCGGACTTTTATAGAGTTCAAAAAAACTAAATGATGGAAGAAAAATGCACTTCTGAACAGAGAGTTTCAATTCAGCAGACCATAATAAAAATTACGAGTACATTGCAACTCCTGAGCGCCAAAGCACACAATCGTAATTCGATAATTACCATTCACAATAACAGGCGTTATCTTCTCGTTACAAACTCGGCTTCCAAGTAAACCCCCGGAGCCTGAACAATTATGCCGGTCTTAAACGAAAGCTGAAATACGGTTTTTCGTCCTTTTACACAGAAGAATTATTGCAGCGTTTCGCTCCCTTCAGTGTGGCCAGACTGTTCATCCGGGTGCTCGGCCAATTACCGCAAGTTACTTCGCGGGGAAAATTAGTAATAAAACGCGCAGGGATTACTCTGCAGCGGTCGAAACGCGCGTTGCCGGGGGGGAGGGGCTGCGGGTGGGGCGGGCGAGCCTGGGGTGTTAATTACGGCCTCAAATGAGCGAGCAGCCGATGCGACGCGGCTCGTTAACTCACACAACCCGCGCGTCCTTGCGACCACGTTGGGCGCCAAAATGCAGCAGGCCTCGGAGCGTAATCTAATAACAGATTTTTTTAAATTTATTTATTGAGTGATTGGAAATTACACAGATCAGTACCGAATTACTATCTCATGTGCATTTGCTGGCTTACATTGTAACTTATACTAAACTTAACACTAAAACTTTAAACTACCTTACTAGAGGTGCGGGAAACGACAAGAGCCCCTACTATGAACAATTAGTAGAGAAAATGTTCAAGAACGCTTCGGAAGGAAATCTATTCTTAATTCTAGTAGGGAAGTCATTTATAGTGGCCAGATTGTAGTGGACTGCTCGGTTTATTGTATTTAGGTTGGAGTAAAAATTATTGGAAAGATGGGCAATATGTTTGATGATCGGTGATATATTCAGTTCTTTATGAAGTTGGGCGTTTGAGATGAATCATGGAGCATGTGTTGCTAATCTGAGGAATCTATTTTGTACAATTTGGAGTTTATTAATGTTAGAAATAGATGCATTGGTCCAGATGGGACATGCGTAGAGCATTAATGGTCTGACTATTGCTTCGTAAATTGTAATGGCATTTGTTAGGGATAGCCAGATTTTGGAGTTGATAAGGAATTTTAGTTGAGCTATTTTTATTTTTGCTTGTTGTTGTTTCAGTGTTATGTGTGTTTTCCAGTTGAATCTTATGTCGAAGTTCATCCCGAGGTATTTTACTGATTGGTTTTGTGGTGTCCATGGAATTGTGTGTTTCTTAATGTGTAATGGTGGTGTGTGGGAAAATGGTCTTAGTGAGAATATTTTGGCAATTGATTTAGTTGGGTTGAATAATAACAGCTCAAGCGGCGAGTTACTGGCGATTATTTGTACAGAGGTTGCGGCCACAGTTATCAAAGGTTGTGGGAATACAAACTTTCAGTGAACACAACAGAAAAATGCCCTAAATTTTTGCAACAAAAGCAAACATATCTTCATGGAGAAAATTTGGACTCAATCCTTGACACTTCCATATTTCAAAAAAGTTGTAGAAGTTTGTAAAAAAATTACACTTTTGATTAAATAAAAATGGAAATTTTACATATGATAAAATGTATTACTAAATCCCAAGGAAAAGTCAAAAACAGAGAAGAGTCAATCACAGGTAACTCAAATACAACCAAGAAAATCTAATAATTGAATAAAATCTGTAAAACCTATTTATGAAAAAATACACTGGATTTTCAGCGAATTATATGCTATTGTATCGTACAGTAAAAATGAACATTATTTATATGTTGCTAATTGCCTTTTTATTGACGCGACAAAAAATTAGTTAATATAAAAAAAATGCAGTTTACTCGGAGACTTTCTGGCACTGGAAAAAGTTGTATCCTTATAGCCTATAGTAATTGCTTGCGTCAATGTCTGACAGTCCTTCACTCACGGTTAGCCCGTTTCATATTCACCAATCGAGACAAATGAGGTTCTTTCGGCGCGTCAGTCTCCTGGTGGGGAACTGATTTTATTTTGTTTTCTTTTTGTTACTTTTCGGATACACCCATATGATTTGAATATTTTTTATAAAAAATAGACTTTAGGGGTTTTATCTAACTAAAACACGTTTTGGGTGACTTCCAGAATCTCCACAGATGTTCCAAGATTCAATTCCTCTCGATAAGAAAAATCGGTTGACATTTACTGGTCTCTCTAAGATACTCTGGAAGAATTCGCACGCCGCATGCCCCTAAAACTGTCATTACAGAGAAAAATCAGTTTTGAAAGAAGGACGTTTGAAATTCTTTTGTACGTACTGATGCTATATTAACAAGAACCGTCACATACTTCACTTCAACAGGAACTGTCACAAACTCCTGCGACAATTTCCGCATTACAGTAATGGCGTTTTATTATAAAACGGAATTATAAGCGAATAAGGCGGAATTATGAAGAATTAAAACTTGAAGACGATGATGTATTTATCTAAATTCTTACTTTTCTGGGTTATGACAGTTTTTTAGAGAACGAGTGACGTGATTTTGATGATTTCAATGCGTCTACGAGTACATTAGTGAATCACTGTCGATTGCTGTACCCTCTTCCGGCATTTATGTGAATCTTTACGACTTCATTCATCAGATTTACGACAAACTAATCCAAATTTTGTAAAGAAACAAAAATTTAAACAAGTATTTTAATCATACTTTTTCATTTAACTTTCTAGACCCGAAACAAACGAGCCGGAATACTATACGAGTTTTAAAATTATTTTTATTATGAACTTTCAAAGCATAAATAAAACTTGTTAAAATAAAAGTATCCGCCGGAAGCGCCTCGCTAAATGACCGACTTTAGTTGTGGAGTTCATTAGAAGGCTAAAGCTCAGATGTGGTTGTGAGATCGAATCTCATTCATGTCGTGTGTACCAACACCTTTTATTGTAGCGCAGAAAGGAAATCTTCCGCATTTCACAATATTATCTAAAATATCAAATGAGAGAAAAAACCGTGACTCGTGGGCGCTCGCAACGAACGCATTCTTAAGGCCGCTTTGGAAACCAAAAAATGTCTCTGAGAATAATTCAATAATAAATTAAGCAGCATTAATTGTTTATTTGTACAGAGGCTAAGGGTTCAACCAATATTCGTAAGAAAAGCTTGTATTAAATCAAATTGACAAACTGATCACAAGAAACCAAATAGTTGTGAACGAGAGTTGAACTTCGAAGAGTTGAGAACAAAGTACAGTCGTTCAACATTCCGTTCGGAAAATTACAAGAGAATAATAATCAATAAGATTGAGAAGTCGTCAAATATTTCATAACCGGAATATTTCATGATTTGTTTATCATTTCAAATCGGCATGTGTCAAAGAAAAAATAAATTCCTGGAATAAAAAATACTTATGTCATACTGCTTCATTTGAAAAACTGTCAAGCAATTCGTTCGAATTACATTAGTTTAAGGCATGCAAAAGAAATTGAAGCGCAATACCCGTTTCTTAGCAAAGTTTGAATAGATCCTTCTGCGAGTTCCACTTTCCTTTGTGGGCACATTCCTCGTGAAGAGAGGCTTCTTGTTACGCAGTACCTGGCGATGTGAAATTAGCCTATATGAATATATGGAATTAGCCTATAACCTGGATGTCAATAGATATCCTCGAAACAAGCTGATAATGATTATGATGATGATGACTTACTACAAATTCTTGAATCCATAACTGATAATGCGAGTTGTCATAACTTACAGACTTTTTACATTAACTTGCTCATATGTCATTAATAATAATATTAACAATATTATTTATTCTCATCCAGTAATTTGAATCATCCAGTAATTTATTCTCATCATTTAAATTTGTATTTCTCACAATTTTACAAACCATCTGTGACCAGATTATAATCAATATTTAATTATCATTTCTTCCCTGTCTATTTCTATATATTTGTTACTTTTTACGTCGGTTTTAAAATTTTTAAACAAAGTGAAATTTACCTTTTTTATAATCATAAGAAAAATGTGAACATATTATATACTAATAATATTCTAAAACTAGTACACAAAATGTTCGAAAAATTTCCAAAATCTATGAAATATATCTTAAACAACAATAGAGAGTAATTTTAATAGCCCCTATTTTTATTGCAGAAATTCGGTAAATATATTACTTCTGTCACGTTCTAGTATATAAATCTTTGCTTTTGAAAATATTCATAGACTATACTTTTCAATAAGCAATTGACAAAATATTTTTGTCCCAATAAAAATAAAAGGTCTTTTTATATGAGACGTATAAATTACAGAGTTTTAATTAGGTTGGGATTACATTGGTTGGGATTACATTGGTTGGGATTACATTGGGTTTGGATTACATTGGACTGAGACAATCCAACGGATTTTGCCCAAAAGACTCTTGACACACTCAAATGCAAAATTTTATGTGGTACACTATGTATACTTACATCAAAAAGGATATTTTTATAATGTATGGAAAATACGAACAATGAAACAAAAATGTATTTCAGACTAGAAAGTCAACACCAGCAGCAATTGCGTTGAGTGCCCTTAGTTACACAGAAGGAGCGCCGTTCAATCAGCTCAGCGCATTAAACGCCATCATCTCGGCCACACATTCCGACGAGAGCAACAATCTCAATGGAGATGGCAATTGCTCGTAATTGCAGGAACTGGACTACTCACAACGCTATTTGCAGCGGTAATTAATTGTGCCCAGCCGGTCGCGCTGTTAATTGCTACGTGTACGAAGTATTTAAGAACGAGTTACTGCTAGGCATCAACTTGGCCAGGTGTTCCTAAACCTTTATATGAAACCTGTCTAACGCGCAAAAAGACAGCATGGCCAAGGTGCTTACTTCAGTGTACAACAAGGGTAAGTGGTTCAAAGATATTTTAAAAAAACGTTTCCAATAGTTCAGGATGTAGAGCACTTTGCTGTCGCAGCTGCAAGGTAGATTGGATTACTGGATCTTGTGTTATGAGGATGCGCATTTCATTTAAATGAACTGGGGCAAGTGTCTCTGTCCATTGGATTTTCTTCCTCCCGAGTGATTCTTTTCATGACATCTCAACGTGATTTATTGGAAAAGAAATGTACTCAAATCAGCTCGGGGCAATTCCGCCCTAACCGACACTGGGAAATTGAGTTTAGTTCATCAGTGCGCGGAAACACAAACTACATCTCAATTCTAGGAACAATATGCTTGGAGCTACAACGGTTTATCACATCACATCACACAGACAAAAACTACAGTTGAAATGCTGCTACTGTGGAAGATCGACAATTTTTAGGATATCCTCTCTAACTTTGCCCTATGTCTGCTGTTGAATTCTACATTTGAAAGGAAATTATCTCAAGGATGAAATCGATGAAGACATCTGAGTGGTTCATTTGTATCATGTAATCGTAAGTAAAAATTTAAAATTTTGTGGTTTTCCTCAGATGTTTACACTATGAATATTTCAACGAAATCTCAATATAGAAGCAATCGAATATCTGAGAAACAAGAAAAAATATTTTTGTGTGGAATTAAATCTCGAGGTCGTGAGCTCGCTCGAATAACAAAATTTGCCGAGTAAACTCGAAGCCAAAAAAATATGCATTTTAATAGACAAAATAAATGCACCCACAATACGACTTAACAATACAAATTAAGAAATAAAATGTAATTAAAAATAAATAAATAAATAAATAAATAAATACATTTGAAATTAATTTTAACGCATGGAGAACTTTTAAAATGCAAGAATCTTTAAGACTGAGATTTCAGAGCTGTTCTTAAATCAAAGTGCACGGCGATTCGGGGTTTACGGCGGGATAGAACAGCGGATATTCTCTTGCACCAAAGTCGAATGTGCATCGGGAAATCCTCAAATGCAATAAAATGGTTTCCATTTCAAAAAACACAAATGCAAATATCTGATATGTGCTATTACGACTATTCTCATACTGACCATACCGACAGAATTCTCATTCTACGAACAGAACCTAAGATCTTGTGCATCACTGCTTCTAACAAAGCTGGCATCATGCGTCAGCAAGGCTACAAGGAATATATAATACTGTTATTGTGGTTTAATACTGTTATATGGGTACTATATATTGTTATTATATATACACAATATAATACTGTTATTGTGGTTTACGTGAAGACTGATATTGTGACAATACTTAATTTATTGTCGTATTATATGAGAATATTTCACTTGTTATTCTTGAACAGTATCTGTGTTACTTTTTGGAAAATTATTTTGTATGGGGTTTTCTTCAACACCATTTTTGCTGCTGCAGGACACTCGTATAATCACAATCAAGGGGAGCTACAGAATGGCGCAGACTTTCTGTATTGGGATTTCTCTTTAGTCTAGGTTCCCTTTTTTTTATTGTCTCCCCTTCTTCCCAGCTGCTACCTATCAGCTCCAAAATGACATTTTTCTACGTTTTTCAATTTGTCGGTCTCATAATTGTCGAATTGACATAAGTCTTTAAGACTATTACTGAAGAGTAAAGCAAAGTCTAAGTTCTCATTTTCAATGAAAAAGTTGGAGTCGTCCTAGAGAAAATGTCGTTAGAGCGTTTCTGAAAATGCGCAATTTTGAGCTCATTGTCACAGAAAAGTTCTGAGTTTTTGAGAAAGTTTGTAATAAATAATTTAAAGCACTTATATTTACATATTCATTAGTGTGTAGAAAAAGCTCGTAATGTACGTATTAACGAAATTATAGATATTTAAAAAAATGCGTGTGTGAGGTTTTTGAAAAATCAGAAGAATACATATAAAAGGCGTTTCAAATAATAACCAAATTATATATACACTAACTAAAGGATACAATTCAACTTATGAACATAAATACTGAGGGATACCCTTACAGGGACCTCTAACATCTTGTTATAATTGGTTAGATACTTTTTTTATTTTTGTAAAACAAAACAAAGGTATAATACATTGGCAATAGAATAATATTAATTATATTTAGTAGTCAAATTAGGTAGGTTGTAGTAAATCTTTTGAAAATTTAAATTTAATTCTTGAATTTATTGAAGATGTTTTTCCTAGTTTAAAACGTCCATAAGCTAGGCTAGCATGTAAGGATAAGTAGAATTTTTTTGAGACTTTTACTATCCATGTTTTTACGTCTCGAATTGAATGCGGGGAACTGAACTCCATTAAACGCCTGGAGGAAGTGGCTATGCGGTTAATCTTGAGCGCCAAGCATCAGCCACGGCGCGTCGGAGAGCGCGTAATTGGCGCGGCCGCGGGCCAGCGCTTGCAACGCCTCTTAGCGGCCGCGCGCGCGAGGCCAACACGAGGCGCGTCCTAGACCGACCCACCTCTCTCCCTCTCTCTCCCTCTCTCTCTCCCTCTTGACAAAAAGAGCTCCGCCACGCCCCGCACCCATTGGCTGGGCGTTGAATCTCGTTCATTGTTTGCTAACGCCGGATTGGTCGCCCGTGTGAGTACAAATAAAAGGAAAGGCTTGTTTAGACTATGTTTTATTATCGCGTATACATAAGGGATGAGGTGCGGCCCGGCAAGCGGGCGGGGGGAGGGGGGAGGGGGGCGAGGAGCAGGCGGGCGCTCGTGAGGCGATGTGAGGTGACGTCGCCTGGGAGTTGTGGCCGAAGCGCCCGAGTGGGAGTGGTTTATTGTGCCGGTTCGGTCGCCGGAGTTCGGTGGATTGTGGCCTGCGTCGTCTTGTCGCCATCTGAGATGGCGTGCTGGGTGATAACACGGGGTTGGAATGAGGCTATCAATATTTGGAAGACTACGTGCATTTCGAGGAGAGAAACGTTTGTTGAGAATGGACCTAACAAAATAGCACCTTTGCTTAACTTTTTCTTCACCATATAAAGATTTCTAAGGGTTAACATTTTGGACAGGAGGACCAGAAAATAAGAAGGGGTATTGTTTTAAATAAAATATGTGTGTGTGGATTGAACAGTGAACATGAACCATTGATGTATTTCAAATCAAAGTTACGCATTGAATTGAAACATTTAGCACATGCAAAGATGATCGGCTTTTTTTTCTTCTGAACTTAATGTAACTTCCCAATGTACGTTGTTTTGGAGCTCTTTTTTTTCTAGTTACTGAAAGGAGGCATTGCAGTGCGGTATTTGTTCAACAATATTTCAAAATTCAATCTGTAGTTTGTAAGCCAATGTAAATATGTTTCCCAGGTTCCAGAAGCAATAGTTTCTAGTTTTCAATTGTTGCCAACCAGGTTCGTTGATTGAACTTAAGGATTTTTTTCATGATTTTACCACGTACCGAATGATAGAGGGTTGGAATTCAGGAGCTTAAGAAAACGTGCAGGAATCATACTTCTCCCCCACACAGCATTTACAATTTTACTACTTTGTAAGATGAATAAATTAAAACGTAGTATTAATTGTTTCTGTTATAAATGCAATTGCTATCCTGAATTATTTTCTCAATAGTGTGAAAGGATTATTTTGGGGTGATATTCCTGCGTGATATTGTTATTACGCTAGAAGGTGTCATGAGTTTCACGTAATATTTCGAATATCTTAAAATAAAACAGTTTTGGAGAGTCGTACTGTAAATGGTTGAATTACAGATAATACACTTATCTAACATTGATCTGTTACTAAAAATAAACATTTGAATAACTTGATAAGTCGCACGTTCTAGAAGGACCAGTAAATTAATATTATTTTCTTTTATTTTTCAGTGGTAAAATTAATAAATTATTTCAAAAACTGCATTTCAAATACACTTCATGATACAATAGTATTTTTGTTTCAGGAATTTCATTAAAAATGAAAATAATTTTACAGCCTTTAAAGTAATTTGCGGATCTCACATGCAGAGTGTATTTTTCAGCTTAACTTCTATCATACAAACTTTTATTAAATACTGCAAAACACTTGATGAGACATACAGTAAGATACTTTTTATTTCAAACTATGAAGAATCATTTGATAGATTCAATTCTATTTTCCACCTAGGCCTCACTTACAACATATTTGTCCAACATTGGTTTCCTTGCGACTAAATTCTTTGCGAGAAGATAAATTTTATATAGATTTCGACAAAACAAATCGCATACAGGTATTTCATCCACTGAGTCATTTTGATATTTCGAGAGAAACCCGCGAATTACTTATAACAAAACTGTTTACTGATTAATTTGCTCGTTTGCCTCTAAAATTGCATTTTACGGACTAGATATCGTCCGTAAAATTGACTTATTTTCAGCCTAAGTTGATAAAACAAATTATTGGTGATAAACTGATAATGCAAATAATTTTCTTTTCAGCCTAGATTCATAAATAACTACTGGTGTAACAACCTCTGACGGAGCCAATGCTTATTGGCGGCGTCCAGGTTCGCGGCTGTTGGTTAAGCGATATGTGTGGTTAGTATGTAGAGATCCCTAGGCCGTGTATATGTGTCGAAATATTTCTACTTTGCTTTGGTTTCTTATGAATTCTACGTTTCTTTCTTTCTTTCATTATTTCATTCTTTCTCTTTCTTTCTTTTTTGATTATCTTATAATTTAGTCTCAGTAAGTATTACGCATGTGTTAAAATTTGTCATTTTCGCGATTCTAGTGGAACCAATTTATTGAATAGGAATTGATGACTGAATAGAAATTATCGTGGGATTGATGGAATCCGATGTGACTGGAGAGCATACATTTCGAACTGTGCGATCGAATGCATTTTAGAATCCGATTTAAGAGACTTAAGAGCTTTAAGAAAACTTCAAGAGACCAACATATGGAAACTAAAATATCATCTTCATAGCACAGAATTCATTGTAGATTAAAGTTACCATATTTAATTATTTCTCTTAAGAGCACTGATCTAAAATCACTGGTTTATTACGCCGCTAGAGTTAGTTTTAATCTTATTTTGAATTGTATTTTCTACTAGATATGACAAATACAAGAAAAAGAAGACAATTGATACTGTGGCGAGATTTTTCTTTAAGAAATAATTTTAGAATTCCAAAAAAATAAAGTATATATTTAATTGTAATGATGTGATGACCAGCACCTCTTTATGGCAAATTTAAGACATTTAGAGCAGGAGGCCACAAGCAATTGAATTTCTCCCTAATATACTTTTCTTCAAATGTGTATTTACATTCTATATCTGATTAATTGAAATACAAAAGAAAAAAGTCTGATGTTTTGATGAATACTACGGTATTTAGAGCTGAAAAATAAATTCATTAGCAAAAATTAGACTAATATAGCCTTCCCTTACAGAGTCGACTAGCGAAGACCATGTGTTTTTTTATCTTCCTACCAACCGTTTCCGTTTGCGACTGAATCTTCTTCTGAAACATTGCTTAGCTGCTATTTCTGTATGCATATTGAATACATGGTGAAGAAGAAATTTAACCACAATAAGTTAAGTTTCCAACGATAAGCTAGGAGTCATTTTCTACGCAGTGTATTAGAGCCCAAGTGATGTGCTGACTTGAAACGGAGTTATTGGTATTGTTTTTCTATGCATCTTCGTGCGTCGCAATTCTACTAAACCAAATATGCACATTTAATTCAAATCGGAGCAATGACTAAATAAAGTTGATCAATTATTCACGTTTAGTAGAACGCACTGAGGTCGAGTTAAAAACGTTTGTTCAAATTGTTGTATCGGATACCAAACTACAAAAAGAAACTTAATTTCTCGTACTGTCAATGTAAGTAAATACTTATACATACGTCCGAACATGCATGAATACATACGTCATATACATGCTAATATTTATGCATACGAATTCGTGAACACTCTTGGGTAATACCAATAATTTCTTACAGAGTTTTGAATTCAGAAGAATTATTTTTTTAAATTTCATATTTTGTCTCCTCCATTTTATAAAAACCATTATTTCAGAAATTGTATCAATAACAAAAATCTGTCTGCGATCTTTTTAGTCTCATGTAAAGTTTGCCCAAAAGTGTGAGAAAATCCTGCTATCTGTTTACATACAAAGTTTCCGTGAATAGGACTTACATTTAAAATATCAAAATAAGATACACTCGGAAGATACGATCTCTTTGATCTAAAATTAATGTACGCCTTTTGCACGTCAAAATCTGCATCCAGAAGTTCAATAAAGTTCCATGACAACTGCACTAAAGTTGCACAAGGTAAAACGAAACAGCCTTTGAAATCAACTTACAACAATGCCTGCTGACACAGTATCTATTAAGTGTGTCTTTCAACAAGCGGCATTTTAACAGTGCATGACGCAGTAGTAGCCCAGACCAGAAGCTACATGTTGAACGAAATCATGGGAGCACGAGGAGCAAGTGTATCATTGTCCTGTATCATTTTCTGTTAACCAGGCCTACGAAATACAAGAAGCCACAAAAATCAACTCAAAATAATTTTATGGCTAGTTTTCTTCCACATTTCAAGTGAAAAGCAACCTTAAAACGAGTTAACCACACATTTTTAGTTAGGGATCATAGATATGTGCTGTGCACCATGAACAGTTAATTGTTACTGTCACTGTTATAAAACGAGTCATGAAGCAACACAAATATCAATCGTCGGAATGATTGGATTCAGTTGGTGGGAAATGTCAACCATTGAAATTATTCCCATGTGGTTGCTATAAAAAGAGATAATTTTTATTTTATCTTATAGCGCAGAATAAATTGGCATATATAATTAAAAGTAAGGATGATGAAGGAGACAAAATTTTGTGGAATCCTGTACATGGCTGCAGTATGGAATAAAAGGGACACAAATTTCTTTCAAATATTCGTGAAGCGAATTATATGGTGAATTTCCAATTAATTTCACTTATCGAGGACACCTCAGAACATCTTCAAAAGGACAACAGAAAGGACAATCTACCAAACATTGGTAGTCGATAATTTGAGATATTTTGTGAAGTTACAAAATATCTCAAATGATCAACTCACAAACTCAATCGAGAAAATGAAATATATAATTAGTCTATTGCCATTGACTGAAGACCTTTTCCCATAATTTGAACTTATATTTAGAAACAAACGATAAACTGCATTCTAACTCTAATCTAAAGTAGTGAGATCGAGACCTAGGAAATGTAAAGTGGCAAATGGATCAATTATATTCCAATAAGTACAACAATTCAAAAAGTATATATACACGCCTGTTTCACTTTATGAACACGAAGGACATGT
>BLKR01009549.1:0-106850 GCA_011170035.1 Teleogryllus occipitalis
GTGCCCCACCGCCCATGCTGCGGGGTATGGGTTGCCCTTTTCGGTCCCCGAAGACCCACCGGGAAGCTGCTGTCATCAATGTCTCTGCACACACGCGCGCGCGCCCACGCACACGCGCGCACGCACGCTCGCACACGCACGCTCACGCACGCCACACACGCACACACACACAGGGGTCCAAGGGGATGTGATGCGATTACAAGACTCGCTGAAGAGAGTCTCCTAGCCTCTCCATCCCAACTCCGCTCTCACCTTCAGGAGGTGGACCCTGTCGAGTCGAGTAACCCGTGCCAAGGTTGTGGTAACCAATCCCTTCGGCGGTACGGGTCGACCAACAGACGAGAGAAGGGGGTTCTGACAAGTCTCCTGTCGGAATGGCATGTAACCGCCGTACTGGAGCGCCCCGAAAGTATATCGGGATACGGTCTGGTTGGTTACAACCCTGGCCCAGGGTAAAGGGTGAAGCCGGGGGAGCCTGTAACCCCTAAGCGACGTGTCCCTAGGTGGCGTACAGGGGAGGAATCTCTAGATATAGAGGTCAAGAGGCAATTAAAATACCTCTCACGGACCAACAGGCGGGGAAGGACACCCCAGTCAAAAAACCAATATGGAAGGTCTTTTGGGATCTCAGTTTACGGTGCAGGGGCCCGGATCCCCAGTACCGGCGTCTGTTGGGAGTGAGCAAGCGGGCTCCCAGGTGTCGTCAACCAGCGACCGCAGTTCTTCAGCAGTGGACCACTGGGCTGCTGTAGTACCCTTTGCTACTAGTGATGATCTTGCAAAACAACAGGCATTGTGTAGCCTTGAGAAGAAAATAACCGAGCTTCTCAATTTTGTTAAGCCTCGCCATAATGTTCATGGTGAGATCAAGAAACTGGCGTATTCGATCCAGACGCACTTTAATGAGGTGGTAGCACTGCAAAAAGGAGGATCACCCAGACCAGATCCTCAGTGCAACAAACTTACTGGGAAAGAAGAATGCACTCAGACGTCCCCTGAGAAGGTGGCTGCGGGAGTACTCGTAACGAGAAGCGATCCTTCGCGAAACCGGAACTCCCAGGTGCCCAAGGTAAGGAAGGAGACTGCGAAAAACGCAGATAAAATCCGGGCAGAAATACCTTCTCCGGAAATACCGCGAGAACAGCCCGAAGTGGCACGAGAAGAGCCCGAGTGGCAAGTGGTCACTCGTAAGAGAACGCGTAAGCGTTCTAAAACGCGGAAAAGGCCACCCAGACCAGATGCCCTGATGATTAAGAAGAAGGACGACGCGCTGACGTACGCGGACATCCTTAAAAAAAATGAAAACTGATCCTGAGCTTAAGGATCTGGGCGAGAATGTCACGCACATCCGGAAGACAGCTGGCGGCGATCTTCTTCTGCAACTGAAGCGGTCTGCCGGAGGGCAAACAACAGATTTTCAGTCCTCTGTAAAGAAGGTGTTTGGATCGGACGCTGATGTGAGGGCTCTCACTCACACCGTGACTATTCAGGTGAAGGACCTGGATGAGGTCACAACTAAAGAAGAAGTGCATAAGGCTCTGGTGGACAAACTTCCCGAAGCCAGTGATCTCCCAGCTACTGTGGTCAAATCCCTAAGACCATCCTATGGTGGAACACAGGTAGCAATAGTCAGCGTTCCTGTTGCGGTGGCTAACAAATTGTTGGCCATTGGTAAAATAAGAATAGGATGGGTGTACTGCACTCTGCGTGAGAAGAAGGTCCCCCTGAGGTGTTACAGATGTTTGGATTTTGGACACCTCAGAAAAGCATGTAAAAACTCACATGACCGGTCCAACTTGTGCATGAATTGTGGTGGTGATGATCACCTTGCTAAGTCATGCACAAATGACGCAAATTGCTTGCTTTGTGAAGAAAAGGGGAATCAAGGCAGACATGCTACTGGGTGCAGCAGGTGTCCATCGTACCAAAAAGCGCAGAAAGCAATAACGGATAGAAAATGAGAATTATACAACTCAATCTCAACCATTGCGCAGTCGCCCAGGATATCCTGGCACAGTCGGTTAGGGAATGGGAGGCTGATTTAGCAATAGTATGCGAGCAGTATACTAACCGTGAAGATACAGCGTGGGTATCTGACCTCCACAACCAGGCGGCAATCTGGGCGTGTGGAAAACACACATTCCAGCAAGTTATGACCAGACCCGGAGCTGGATTTGTCTGGGTAAAAATCAACGGCGTTTACATCTACAGCTGTTATGCCTCACCAAACGCGACAATGGACGAGTTTGAGCACTTCCTTGACCGCTTAGTGTACGACGCAAGAGGACGAAGCCCCTTGGTGATAGCTGGAGATTTCAACGCCTGGGCGGTTGAGTGGGGTAGTTCGTCCACTAATGAGCGAGGTCGAGCAGTTCTGGCATCCCTCTCCCTTCTGAATGTAGAACTCGCCAACACGGGAGACATACACACCTTCCGCAGAGGGGGCGTGGGATCTGTTGTGGATCTGACGTTCATGTCAGATAATCTTTTGAGAATGGGAGTGTCCTGGAGAGTTAGTGAACACTATACCCATAGTGACCACCAGGCACTTTTGTACGAGGTGCAAAATCAGCGGCGGGATAATTTTGCGCCGAAATATCAGCCAGCTGGGTGGAAAGTAAAAACGTTCGACGAAGAACTTTTCCGACAATGTTTGGAGACGATAGTGCCAACAGGTACCGCAGATGACAAAGCTGGGCAGGTGATGAAATGGGTAACCAAAGCCTGTGATGCGGCTATGTCTAGACGGGGAGCAATCTCTCGACGTTCACCAGTTTACTGGTGGAATGAGGAAATCGCCCAATTACGACGGAGGTGCCTTCGAGCCAGAAGACAGTACCAGAGAGCTCGTGGCAGAGACAACTTTCCTCAATTGCAAGAGCAATACAAACTCGCTCGAAGCCAGTTGAAAATAGAAATCCGCAAGAGCAAACGCTTATGCGCCAAAAGCCTGTGTGACGAGGTGGAAAAGGATCCATGGGGTAGGCCGTACAAGACGGTCATGTGTAGGTTAAGACAGCGACACCTACGTTCTCCAACTTGCCCCAAAATGCTGCTCAGAATTGTGACAGCCCTATTCCCTAACCACCCCGGTGTCTCAGATAATATAGCGTTATCTGAGCTAGAAATAATTCCTCCAGTCACGCAAGAAGAAATTCTGCACGCAATCAGCAGAATCGGCAACACAAAGGCTCCCGGACCGGATAACATTCCCAATATTGCCCTCAAGACTGCGATACTTGCTCACACCGACATCTTTGTGAATCTTTATTATTCTTGCTTGAGGGAAGGGGTGTATCCAGAAAGATGGAAAAAACAGCGCTTGGTGCTCCTCCCTAAGGGGAATAAATCACCCGAAGATCCATCATCATACCGGCCATTGTGTATGCTGGACACAGCTGGCAAGGTTCTGGAGAGAATTATTAGTACCAGACTGGAGAAAGCTGTGGAGGAGAGAGGAGGCCTTTCGGAAAATCAGTATGGTTTCCGCAGAGCCCGCTCGACTGTTGACGCAGTCCAGCTTGTCATTAACACCGCCCGACAAGCAATTGGAGGAAGTAGATGGAAGAGAGGCCCAAAACAGTACTGTGCTGTCGTTACGTTGGATATTAAAAATGCATTCAACTCGGCCAGGTGGAGTAATATTCACCAAGCTCTCCGCAGATTTAATGTGCCAACGTACTTGAGGAAGATTGTGGCCGAGTATCTGAGTAATAGAGCCCTCATTTACAATACAAGTAATGGGCCGAAGGTACATAATATCACGGCTGGTGTCCCGCAAGGGTCGGTATTGGGTCCACCATTATGGAATGTGATGTATGACGAGGTTCTTCGGCTTCCCCTCCCAGAAGGCACCAGTATTATTGGTTTCGCGGACGACATTGCTATCGTCGCCGTTGCGAAGTACATTGAGGAAATTGTGTATATTTGCAACGAAGCGATCGCTATTGTTAGTCAGTGGTTGAAGTCCTCAGGGCTGCAGTTAGCTGAGCACAAGACTGAGGTTCTCCTAGTCTCTAGCAGGAAAAAGAGAGAAACCATCACTCTCAAAGTCGGAGACCACCGTATTGAATCACAGCCGTCGATCAAATATCTTGGTCTCATGATTGACGCCCGTCTGACATTTGCTGACCACCTGAAGTACGCCAGCAATAAAGCTGCGGTAATTAATGCAGCACTGTCGAGACTAATGCCCAACATAGGGCCCTGTCAGGAGAAACGGAAGCTTCTGGCGTTGGTTGTGAGGTCCGTCTTGCTCTATGGAGCCCCAGTATGGGCCAACTCCACGATGATAAATAGCTACATCCGAGGGATGACGTCAGTGTACAGGTTATCAGCATTGCGGGTAGCTTGTGCATTCCGCACTGTGTCAAACGATGCAGTGTGCGTCATCGCAGGGATGCCTCCTGTCGATATCTTGGCGCAGGAGAGACGGAGGCGATATCACAAAGAAGAGGAGAACCCAGACTGCTCAACAACACTGCTCGAATGGCAGGATCGATGGGACAAGTCCATTAAAGGAAGATGGACGTACCGCATGATTCCCTTCATTGCACCGTGGATCAACCGTAAACACGGCGAAGTAAATTTCTTCTTGACCCAGCTGTTGTCTGGACATGGATGTTTTCTGGCATATCTCCACAGGTTCAAGCTGGAGGATACCCCATTCTGTCCACTATGTGAACCTGCTGTCGAAGACGCCGAGCATGTGTTCTTCCAGTGCCCGCGATACCATGTGCAGCGACGGCACGTTATGAGTATACTCGGGATCGACCCTCTGACACCCGAAGCAATGGTTGGGTGCATGCTCGCTTCAGAAACCAACTGGGATGCGGTGAGCGCATATGCGCAGACCATAATAGCTGAGCTGAGGAGAATAGAAAGGGAAAGAAGGGAAGTCGACTGATCCTCGTTTGATCCTTCCTACGTTTTGGCGAAGAGAAGTGGCTGGTGACTAGGCCACTCTAATCCACTCCCCGTGATGTAATGCCTAACGGCGGTTCCGCGGGGAGGATGGAGGAGAAGGGAGGTTGGTTTTAGTGGGTAAAAATCTCACACTATCATGTGGTACGGGCCGCATGGTGTCTTTTGAAGATTTCCACCTACCCTCGAAAAAACACACACACACACACACACACAGTGGCATCCCACTCTAACTACGGTTGTTTCGGGGCAAAGATGCCGAGTCGTCTCTCGGGGAGGGAGACTGTAATGTTTCCTATACAATTACAAGTTTACGTCCGGGTGGAGCGTGCTTTTCGAGAACCAGACCGAGAAGCAGGGGGAATGAGCTGATTTGGTGTTTGGGAAAGGTCACACCGAGATGGTGGTCGATTCAGCAATCGTGGTACTTGGTATAGATGCAGGCTCCAGAAGCTGTAGAATGAGAAAATTAAACGCAATTGACACCTGCAAGCTGAGCTCCTTGGCAAACACTACCAAGCCCTACCTCCCTATGGTAGTGGAGGCCTTTGGCGGGTGGTACGAAGGCACCGGTGCTACCCTAAAGAAGTTCACCTCTGGCGGCAAGCTGAAGAAATTACGAGAACGTATCGTCGCTCGTTGGTTAGCGTGCTCGCTTTCCACGGCGCAACCCCGGGTTCGATTCCCGGTCGTGGCAAAACTCAACTGTGCACTTTCCTTGCAATGTCCCAGAATCCGTTGCTGTGTGACGATGAGAAAGCTCACTTCTCAGGTTTTGATTGATTTTTTCACGTTTCCGGGCGCGTCAACTGCTTTGGTCAATAGTCCCGTTAGTGTAGTGCATGTTTTTTCTCGGGAGATGGCGGTGATCTTCCCCCGCCATCCGTGAGATCCGGCGCCGATCTACCGTCGGCTACTGGGGTTTCCCCCTAAACAAGACCACTAACGGGGCACCGCCCCAGCCGGGTCAAGCCCTAAGCTCCCAACCAGTCTCCCGGAATATGTGGTAGTGTAGTGCATGTTAGCGTGAGTGTGTGTGTGCAAGGGGAGAGGATAGAACAAGGATGAGGAAGGAGAGAGCGCGCGTGGTCCGTGGCCCGTTTGGTATGGTACTGCTCCGGCATTCGCCTGGTGTTGATCGAAGAAACCACGGAAACCTACCGATCAGAGCAGCCGGCCGCTAGAATTCTTCTCCAGACAGCGACTGAATTCGACCTACCTGAAAAGCTAGTGTCGAAAATCCTGCCGCCGTGGGGAGTGGGAACCTAGGACCTCCCGGTCAGAGGCGCTGCAGTGTCATCAGTTGATGCACTGAGCTACCGCTTCCGGTCACTTCTCAGGTTTAAAAGACCGGAGATACGGCGTAGGGATCGCTTTGTGCTAACCACACGTACCCCTCAACCCCATAGCCGTAAACCCGGAACGCCGGTGGTATGCCTTAGCTCGTAAAGAGCTGTTGTGCCGAAGTACGTATATACAAACATCGTCTCCGAGGCTATTTCAGGTAGTGCTCCGTATTAGAACGATCATGTCGGCAGAGAGGACCTGGTACCCCGCCTCAATTAAGTCGGACACATGACGACCGCCCCACCGGGAGCGGTAGCTCAGTGCATCAACTGATGTCACTGCAGCGCCTCTGACCGGGAGGTCCTAGGTTACACTCCTCACGGCGGCAGGATTTTCCACACTAGCTTTTCAGCTAGGTCGAATTCAGTCGCTGTCTGGAGGAGAATTCTAGCGGCCGGCTGCTCTGATCGTTAGTTTTCCGTGGTTTCTCCGATCAACACCAGGCGAATGCCGGATCAGTACCCTAACAAACGGGCCACGGACCGCGCGCGATCTGTCCTTCCTCTTCCTTGTCCTATCCTCTCCCCTTACACACACACACACACACACTAACATGCACTACACTACCACATATTCCGGGAGACCGGTCGGGAGCTTAGAGCTTGTCCCGGTTGGGACGGTGTCCCGCTGGTGGGAGAGTCCTGGTTAGGGGGAAACCCCACTAGCTGACGGTAGGTCGGCGCCGGATCTCGACATCCAGCGGGGAAAGATCACCGCGCATCTCCCGAGAAAAACATGCACTACACTAACGGGACTAATGACCAAAGCAGTTGACGTGCCCGGAAACACGAAAAAATCAAATCAAATCAAACGACCGCCCCCCCCCTACACACACGTACTCTGGCGCCGTGAACAAGAGCTCACCCCGAGGTGCACCGCCCACCACAGAGATGCCACACTCACGATGCCTTTGATGGAACAACTGCGCATGCCCCTCCGAGTGATGGGAATAACAAACATTAAAATCAGTGCGCGTGCGCGGAAAACCAGCTACGTGTGCGTGTGGACGCAAGTCAGTGACCTTCAGCAAGAGAGCGCAAGTCGAGCTGGCAGATTTTAAAGGCTAGATCATTAGTTAGTAAGATTCAAGAGCCCAGTACGAAGTCAATTTATATTTAGTATCTATGTTTTGTGTGTTAGTGTTTTTTAAAAATGTTTTCTTCTTATTTTTTATTTATTTAAAATAATAATACTAATAATAATAATAATAATAATAATAATAATAATAATAATAATAATAATAATAATAATAATAATAATAATAATAATAATTAATGTTTGCTGCTCATAATTATTAATTATTATTATAATTATACTTATTATTATTATCATCACTAATTTTAAGTTTTGATACTAGTAACCAGAGTAAATGTGAATAAACAGGGTGTCCAGGGAGGAAACATTGAAAATTGGAAAATAAGCTCTTAACACAATTTTAAGTGTATTTTGTCTGATAAACTACTTCAATATTCTGAATAGCTGGGTTGCAATAAGCACTCAAAAGTTGATTTGAAAAAATAATTTCTAGGCAAAAATCTGCATTGCAGAAGCATAGAAACACTCCATGAACATGAAAATTGTTTATTATTTACAAAAGAAATGAATATATTTGTTCGGGAAGAAAAATTAACTGAGAAATAAAACAGCTGTCGAATTATGTAAATTGGGTGCTTTATTATTTCTGGGTTAATTTTTCTTCAACTAGATTCAGTAATGTTGTTATTTTATAAAAATGAGATAATAAACAACATTTAAAAAAATGAAACTAAATGGACAATAAACTTCAAGAAACTCTTTTCTTTAAATAAAAAACTCATTACTGAATTTGCATTTCTAAAATACTGTAATGAAAGTATTGTATAGTCATGACAAAAAGTAATAATAAATTAAAATATCTCAAAAAGTTGTTCTTTGTAAATGCAACTTAAAGAAATTGCATTTCCTGCTACACTGGAATTTAATTAAATGAATATAATTCTGAGTAAGATTGTCTGCCAACAAGAATGAATGAAATTTGTAGAATATGTTAATTCTTCTTTTAATTTTTTTTTTTTTTTCATAAAATCAATATTATTCAAATATCAAGAAAATGAAAACATACTAATAATCGAAGTGATGTTGATCATATTGTTAACCATTTTCATTCACTGAAAAATTTCAAAAGCACAGGGTATGTAAGAGCTTGAAACAAATTATGAATCCAACAAACTATGGCAGAAAAATGTATTAAAAATCAATTAAATTACTTTTACAAATTAAAAAATTAATTTCATTACTACTAAAGGAAATTCATATTGTGATTTTCCTATTTCTAACTAAATTTTTATGGCAATTGCACTTGTTATCTCATTTAATTTTGTTCTATTCAACTTGTTTCATTCCTGATACTTTGTTTTTGAGAACACTTCATTAAGAGTTAAAAAAATAATTAATCCAGACTTAATCTATTCTTCTGTTCTCTCTCTATGCTATAATTTTATTCCAGAGCAAATCATTTAATCCTTTTTTGCTATAACAATTTGTTCTTTTCCTAGTTGTAATTTTTAACTTTGTAACACTCTCATTAAGCACTGAACAAAAATATTTAAAGCTTGAACAATGTTCAATTGTTGAATATTATTTTCTATTTTTATATTAACAATTGTTTTTTATCTTTTAATTTTGTTTTAAAATGAATTCTTGGAGCTTACTTTACATACTTCATTTGTTTGAATTTATTTCACATCTTTTAGCTGACCCTAGGTGCAAACCGACCCATTCTCAAGGTTGTACCATTGCTATAGGAATTCCCTGAAGAATATATGACATACCACAGCTCATGTTTGAAGCACTTTGATATAGTAAAACTCTTAAAAGAAGGCCTAAATGAATACCTTAAGGGTTCCTAAGTATGACCAAATTATGGGAACTTAAGTAATGAAAATTAATTTGAAAATAAAAATATATGACCTTTACCACAGAATCAATATTGAAATTTTTTACATATTCATGAACTTAAGTAAACTTTTGTTTAAAAATTTATTCAAGGGTGGGTGGCCTGAACATGTAATTAGATCGCTCATGCATTAATCCTCCCCTGATAAAAACATTACTAAATGGTTTCAGGTTTTGCTTCTTCAAAATATTTTTTACTCTTCAAATATAATTGATTAATTGGTGACTTCCCTTTCATAATGGCATCCACCGTGAGTTCAACTTTCTTTTCGCACCTCATCACCACATGTCATTATCTATCAACACTGAATCATGATTACATCAGTTATAATCATCATCATCATAACATCACTAGTCCAGTTTTTTCATTATTAGAATTTATTTATAACTTTTTTATCCTCATACATTGCAAGAACTTCAATCTATTGCTTTATTTTTGGAGTGAACATAATTTCATTAGTTGCTTTTCTTGAATATCACCCTACTTCCACTTACTAGACATGTTCCATTCTTCTGAAAACATTTGAAAAGTCCCCGGAAATGTTTATATTTTTGAGTCAGAATTATTTTCATTTACTTATTTTACATCAAAAACAGTTAAAACTCTGTGTGACGTGCTACGGAGAGAAGTGAATTTTGTGCACGTTTTCATAATTCTGTGGTCCCTTCCCTCCTATACCATAATTTTGAGTTGGTATATTAATTTTCATGTATATTCCTCTCCCAAAGTTTACCTTACGGGAAAGGAAATTTGATTCAATAGGAATGTTGTTACAAACTTCAAAAAGACTAATGGCTTTATTGATAATTTGCTTGAACTTACCCTTCTGTTCTGGAACCGTTCGTGTTCTCCCACTTGTTTCATCTGCCGATGGGTCACTTTCGTTGGTCATTCACGAAAGTTTGAAATAACTCTTAGAATATTCAATCGAGTATCCAATTGAATTTACAATCGTTGTCGGAACATGAATAAACGCTTAAACTTAAACTTATACCATAGTGTTGGACGCATCAAAGCTAACGAAGACTGACCACGTTCGAGCTGCGGCGGCGACATCTATCGCATTTATCAAAGAACTCGGGATTCCAGCTTCAGGCCCCGGTTTCCAACATCGCTGATAAATAGGAAGAAAGTAACTTTAACCAGTTCATGATATTCCTAAAAAGTAACTCCGAGAACTCAGAGTTCCAAGATTGGCTATTTGAGCACTACATCTTTGATGAAAGTGAATCCATGTTACAATGTTTTAAGTGTGCAACTTCGAGCCTTGGAGTTGTAATTTTGACATTTTCGTTAATTTGTTTTTTCTTTTCTTTTTCTTACCTAGGGCTTTTATCCAGCCAACCGTCTGTTACCCTTTTCGTCCCGATGGAAGACATATTCGACTGTACTCTAGACATCCACTCACTTGCGTGATCCTCTCATCTGGGGTCAGCACAACACGAGACCCTCCGCGACACGTACATGAGAGACAAGGGACAAACAACCATGCCCAAGGCGGGACACGAACCCGCGACCCCATGCGCTAAGTCTGTACACGCGCTTAGCCATTTCGGCTTTCCAGGGAGGCGTAAGATTGATAGTGAAAAAAACGATAATAGACAGGGGCGATTTCAGCCGATCATTTTTGAGGGGGCCATCATGGATTTTTGTTAAATAATAAATATTTATTATTATATATGAAATTATTCTTGTAGTCTATATATGAAACTACGCAATATTATTTTTTTAAATAGTTACACTATTATAACATAAATAAATATTTAAATCAATTTTTCCAAATAAAAAAGAAGGTAACAAATAAAACTATAGGCCATTATGGGGGGAATAGCCCCCCTGGATCCACCACTGATAATAGAAGTAACTAATCAGGTTCAATTTCATGTCTTCAAATTCTGTAGTTCGATCGTGGATTGGTGGACATTCCTTCGTTCATACCCACCGCAAACACTCTGCTCCTCCACTGTCGGGACACAGTCAAAGGCCTCTCGCCTCTTTAGAGACGAAAATAAAACTAACAGGACCTTGGCAGTACTGTTGTATAATTTCAAAGCTGGTGACAGAAGGAAATAATATTAAATCCAATATTACTTACAACAATATATTGTTGACTTCTGATTAAATGAGATTTTAAGAAGCTGTTCAAGAAGAGAAAAAATAAATTTTTCAGAGGGAAAAGGTGTCGTAACGAAGTAATCTCACGAAAAGGTGGAAAAAGGTACAATATATTGTGATCATTTCGCTTCATTTCAACCCCCCAAATATATATATATATATATATATATATATATATATATATATATATATATATATATATACACACACACACACATACACACACAATTATATGCACTACACTACCACACATATGTCAGGAGATCAGTCGGTGGTCGGTGCTTAGAGCTTGGCGCGGCTGGGGCGGTGCTCCTCTGATGGGAGACACCTGATTAGGGAAACACCTCGCAAGTCGACGGGTGGGTCAGCGCCAGATCTCGTCATTCAGCAGGAGAAGATCGCTGTCACCTCCTGCGATAAAAACATGCACGACATTGAGGGGACTAATGACCTTAGCTGTTGACATGCTCGGAATCATTAATCAATCAACAAACTAGAGGTGCTACAGAATGGCATAGACTTTCTCGTAGTAAAGTTTTCTAATTTCATTTTTGTGGAATGGTACTGTACAGTCTTGCCCCTCATTCTTGCCTGCTGTTATCGATCGCCACCCAAATTACATTATTTTGAAATTTTCTCAACTTTTCAGTTTCCAAGTAGTAAAACCCGAATATTAACTTAAAAATATCAAAGAAGGCTAAAAGCTCGTCATAATTAGAAATTTTCATTGAAAAATTTGGAGCCGTTTTTAAGAAAATGGCGTTAAGCGTTACTGTAAATGCGAAATTTGAAGCTCTTTTTTACAGGAATTTTTTGAGTGTTCGAAAAACTTCATTTGAAGCACCTTTACTCACAAATGCAATAATGTATACAAATTGCTGGAAATGTGCATATTAATAGGGTGAGAGATATTTAAAAAAATATATATTTGTGTAATTTTTGAAAAAACAAAAGTATACGCCAAAATATTTAAAAAACAAAAGAATAGAACAATATGGTGTTTATGTCATCCTATAGGGTATGTTTGGTACCTACCAAAAATTTAAAGAAAAACATTTGGAGCCGTTTTTGAGAAAATTTTGAAAATGTCCGTGGAGCTTCATGTAAAGTACACATAAATTTAAAAGTATGTTTTTCAAAATCTCAAAGCTTCAATTAGAGCCAGATGGATAGGGGTTTCTTCAATTTGGAAAAAATCGTACGTATGGTTTCGGCGCTAGCAGTCTTCACAGACTGACGGACGGACGGCTTTCAATTGGTTTTTCGGCATGAAGGACCTATAAACAGGGATTCTGGCTACTCCATGTGTTAGGGGATTTTTTTTCTTAATTTAGCAACTGGATTTATCCGCTTTCTTATTTTACGGCCCGACAATGAATGTTGTTGTATTTTTTTGTTGTTGCTTTTTGTCGAAAATCGGCCGTTTTTCGCGCAGCATTACATAATTTTCTCTAAACTATGTATTGTACTCCGTATATACGTACGTACACGAGAAAGTAAAAAATCTGATGCAACTGTTTAAAGATCCATATTTTTTACATGACCTGTGAGGATTATCTATTCGGCTCAATGAAACAACATTTTTTAAAAATAAATGTGGCCTAAGGGAGTACATTCCATCTGCGACCCATATTAATTGGTATATGCAGGCAGAGAAGCCAATGACTAATAAATCCCAAAGGATTAAATATGGCTAATGATAATAATAATATGATAAGATAACATCTTGAAAGAAGATTGTATTTTCGGTTCAAAAACAAAATTAAATACAGTATAATATTTTCTGATCGTACCGCGATACAGCCAGGATACAGCTGCCGATCGTGTTTCATTATCAATTTATAGTGCAGACACTGTAAGTGAATTACATTTGCTGCAACTTGTTTCTCGCGCCCTCGCGTTTTTCCTGTTACACGATGCTACCTTTCCACCGTCTGTGGGGCAAAAAGGCAGATTCACTACGTCGGGAAACGCCGGTGGGCATGTGAAACTTTTGACACGAAATGAGATATGAAGTTGTCAAGATGACGATGTAGAACGTCGCAAATTGACGTATCGACCTTTGAGCAGTAAATACGAAAGTACACTGTGTGTTTTGTAGTTGTATCGTTTATTACAGTTATTTGCTTAATTTTTCTAACTTATTTGGTCTTCTTACTGTAAAGTAGGCATAATTTTGTCCTTACTTTCATTGTGAGGCAGTGAGGTTAAGGCACAGTGATTAGACGACTATCAGGTGTGAGTTTTATGCCCTCGCATTTGAACCCATTGCATCAATGCCAATGAAACATTGAAGTGAAAGATAAATAATTGTTACAGAGGCCTGAAACATGTTAGTTGGTGGACATGGGGAGTCTAACCCCAACACAACTTGGCTGCAAAGTCGCGGGCTGTGGATAAGTTATGCCGTCGGCATGCTGACTCTTCATTTGATTCTTTTGAGTATTCCATTGTTAAGTGTGGCCTTGGCATGGACATTAACAAATATAATTCACAACACGGTATGTTGAGTTCACTAACTTACCTGTTTGTGCAAGGCGGGTGTATTGTACAGCTTTTTTTCTACTCACTTGGTTAACTAGCAAAATTTTATTACTATTACATGTTAATAAAATGATGGTGATGTGTTTGAAGCAATTAAAACTCCAGATAACCCATTTTAATAATTATGAATGCTTTGCACCATTGAATTTGAGTAAAAATCTTGCATTGAAGAATCTCATTTTAAATTTGTTAAACGTGGTTTTCATTTGAATAACATATAATATCAAAAGAATACTTTGCTGTAAAATAATTTTCATTGAACAGAGTTGAAAGACATTAGCTGTGACACAAAGAGAATTACGAAGTAATATAAGGGAAAGTGAGATGCTCTTTCTCACCTAATTACCATGCAGAACTTGTGTATAAGTAGCAAATCTGTTGCATTTCAAATTCAATATTTACTTTACACGTGCCATTAATGTTGGTCTTTTTTTGTCACAGTGTCATTTCATCTTCCTCCATATCTTAAAGGGTGCCCCATGGATTCCTCAGGACCAAGGAGATTGCAGGGTATTAACTCATTGGGAACAAATAGATTACGGTCAACAATTCACGGTGACTCGCAAGTTCCTGACAATTGTTCCTATTGTTCTGTAAGTAAAGCATCTTTCAGAAGAAATTTTTGTCATTAATATAACTAATTTCTGAGTGTCTCTCTTTGTGTTTGAAACATGGAGTATGAACGAATAAGAAAATAGATTATTTTAGTAATGAATCATTCTCATGTGTTTAAGCTAATGAATTAATATATTTTCTATATAAATGAACTTTTTGTGTTGCAGATTCTTTTTGACAAGTTTTTACACACGATATGCTACTGGTCATTTCATTATTAACTTTGTGTCAATGATGTTGGTTGTACTTCCGAAGTTGCCTCAATTTCATAGAGTTCGTTTATTTGGGATTAATAAATATTGAACTACTGTCAAAGTGAAAAACAGAGACACTTGTTCCGAAACAACTGTCCCCGCAGCATTAAATAATAAGAAGAAATCGTCAGTGTTATGAAGATATTTAAGATAACATCTTTAAAAAAGGGAGATTACTTGTGTGATGAGAGTTGCCAATTTGTTAGAAGTAGTATATTATTAATTTTTTTTTAATGAAAAGCAGGATCTCTCAGAAAGTGAAGAGGTTATTTATGTCATGATATTACATTTTTGAGAGAGAATTTTATTTCTTGGAACCTTGTGAATCCTTCCAATTTGGGTATAATTGTTCTGAATAAATGTAGTTTTCTCATGTGCTTCCATTTGTTTTGTCAGTAATCTTTGTAGAAGACGGGTAGATTAACCAGTTTCTGTTAATATAATTTAATTTTTGATGTGTAATTCTTGAAGAATGTTTTCTTTGAATCTCAGATGTGAATTAGCCACTGTTGTGATGTAATATATTGATATCTAAATTCTGGATTATCTTTCTTTAAAAGGATTCAAAAAGGAAGCAAAGAAGTTAGAAAAGGTACATTGCAATGTAAATAAAGTTCAATAATGTGTATTAATGTGACTCTCAAATACAAAGATGATTGTGAAATTGTATAGTAGAAAGGTTTAATGACTTGTTCCTATAATTCTCATCTATAATATTTCATACTTGACAGTTCCATTCCATTCATTTCTGAATGTGATCATTTTCATAAATAAATGTTTTGTTTACATATGCTAAATATTTGGTGTGTGTTTGCCACATTCTTGCATGGTTGAATTGCACCCTAGCACATCTTAATGATATTGTATGTATTGTACAGAGTTTTCATCTTTTTAGAAATATTAATATATAATATTGGTTAATGACTGTTAAAAGTATGCCATAATTTTCTTTTAATTATCGTCGTTCAGTTTTAAGTTATATTGAAATACATCATCTTAATGGTACCTAACCTTTTTACACTTTAGTCATATAATAGAATGCTTGTGCCCACAAAATACACTGTCACTACCACTGCAGGTTGTACTACCTCCAGCAAAGGTGGGGTTCCTGATTAAAAATAATTTGAAGGTATCCTGTGTTAAAAAGAAAAAGCCAACCAACCACCAGCTTGTAACAAATTAAATATCAAACGAATATTTATTTGAAGTTTATTCTTTATTACTGCTGCAATTGCATTGAGGTGAAAAAAAAGGCAGGGGCAGTGACAGCACATCTAAATTATCACTTATGTTTATGCACTTCATGATAAGCTGAACAACTTGTCTGACCAGGGCCCATAATATAAAAATTATTTCCTAAAATTTTGTTCTTATACTACATCATGTAGTAAAACTGCACCCAGTTCAGAATAAATATATGAGCAAATTGCGATGTTTGTTTCACATGATGCATTCGTTTTGTGTTTTTCTCTCTTCTACATTACACAGTTTACAAACAAGTTCTTCATGAATTTGTTCTTCCCATTTCAAAGTCTTCTGTCTGCCCTGATTTTAATACTGCTTGCTGCATATACTTAACTGTTCCTGTTAATATTATCCTGATAATTATATCCTGTTAATATAATCCTGATATTATTGTTATTATTATTATTATTATTATTATTATTATTATTATTATTATTATTATTTTGTCAAGCCCTGTATGTCGTTAATAACATCTGCTCTGATCCTGTTATTCTTAATGCAATGTCAAAATCTTTTGTTAATAGAATTACATTATTTGATACATCTTCAAATTCATAAAACCAAAAGTACAAAAACAACCGAATGCAGCCTCACCCTGCTCCACCAACTCAAGTCATTGCATCGTTTACATTAACTCCCACTTTGGTTCAGCCAAACTTGCATACAGTCTCAATTTAATTTTTCATTGTTATGAAAAAAAATCAACAGTCATAAAAGCATTTTATAACTTCATTAGCATTTTTCTTGGATATGCACTCAGTTTATTTTTTGAGTTTAGGGGTCTGTCAACTACCAAGTTCACTGAGGTTCGGGAGTGATGTTCTAATGAATAGAACAATGGAGAAATTGTGGAATGAGAGGCAGAAGAAAGAAGTGGACCCTGAGAAAACCAGCCAAGAACTTATTTTATTCACCAGAAATTTCACATTGACAGGGTAATGATCCCAGGCCCGGGTGGCAGAAGGTGTACACACTAGCCATGAACTAAGAACCCCCTGCCCCTCCCCGATATGCACTCAGATTTCTTGAACTATTGATTTTTAAAATGAACCATGCGCCATGCCATTTTTTATGTAATCTCCATCATTACCTTGCCTGAGCATTGAAATACAAATGTACTAATTAGGTATGCTCTATGAGTGGGATAGAGCTTTCCTTTGAATGTAAACAAATACCTACCCATTAAGTTAGGAATTTTCATACAGACTGGAAGGACTTTTTTCCAAACTGATATTTGCAGTATAGCCCTTCAGAACCACTGTTGTAGCTTGTATATCAAGTTCTTAATTAGTTATATCATACAGCAGAATGAAAGATCAAGCAGCAATACTCAAAATGTCATTAGTATTTGCGTATAAATTCATAAATGCAGTGCATAAAAACTTACTTGTAACTCACAAAATTAGTTCCAATCGATATTTGTATTATGATTGTAAATGATTTATTATTTATATAGTTGTATTATTCATGGTTGGAAGTATAGTGGTGTAGTACAATAGTCAATTATAGTTTATAGGGGAAGTTGAAAAAGAAATAAAACATTTAATTTATTCTGCCAGTTTTGCTACTTTGCAACTGCTAATCATACTCCATTTGTTTTTAATGAATATTAGAAATTATTGGTTAAAATTTGTTCTAGATTTCAATTAAGATATTGTATTTGAATATCACATTTTCGAGTCAGTAGTTTCTGTGAACATTTTCTTTAAAGTACAAAAAATGAAATAAAGGAGAAAATGCCTGTTTGGAAATGCATTGGATGGTTGTCATCTACAAGTAATTTCATTGTGATTTCAAAAAACAATTTAAATCCAGTTTCTCAAGATTTTAATAAAGACAAAAAAATTTAATGAAGACCTAAAATTATTCTCTGATAAAAATTTGATGGTGCATTGGTTTTGACAAAAAAGTTTTATATCAAAGTTCGTGGGATATTTTATCCTCTTCAAGATTGATTGGAGTAATTTTTCTATGCAACTTAAAAGGCTGAAGTATTTCAGAGAAAACTTGAAAAAGTCAGAAAAATACCCATTCCCCCCCCCCAGGCTTTCTGGTCTTAGTTTTTGACCTTCCAGACCCTGTGCTAAGTTTTAACAAGTGTCTAGGTAAATACATCTTCAAAGACGTTTTTATGACCTTTTTCTAAGTAACCAACGTTTTTAAGTACTTGCTGACTGAACTTTCATTGATGTCAAGAGAATCATGTCGTCTTTATAATATACAAATATTATTTATGTTTTAGACTGAAGTACATATCCCATTCCTATAATTTCAAACTATAATTTTCAAATGTAGTGAAATATCTATTTTGATTCTTTTGACAATTTGTCTAATTATAAAAACTACTGAAGATCTATTTGCAAACAGGTTAAAAATGCTAAAAATTACCAAAGACAATTGAACATAATAAATTAGTAAATTGAAAGATTTTAGAGAACAAAGTTTTCTCAAGATTGTTCCTCATAGAAAAAAGGTATCTAGGACTAATTAAGACAAAAGGGAAATATGAGTTTTAAAGTTTTTATTTAACATTTTCTTCTTAAAATTAAAATGGAAGAATTAAATGATTAATACTGTGTATGTACTGAAATTGTGAACATTAAACTACTACTTTTCATTACATTCTCCCATAAAATCTTTTATTATAATGTTTTTTGTTTTTGCTTCACAATTTGTAGAAATTGATGTTTTCAGCATGTTTAAGAAATCTCAACATTTAAAAAATTTAATTTTATACCATCTTTGGTCATTAATATGAATGAACATCATTAAAATGTCCTATTACTTTGAGACAAGAACACAAGTTTCAATGTTACATTTGTTAATTAAAAATTTATAATTTGATAGAAATTGATCTCTTTATCAATTCAATGAATTTCCTTGTTTTAAGGAATAATAAATATCATTACAAATATGTAATAATAATATCCAATAATAATGCATTCACAGAAGGCATTAATTTTGATTCCTCCTTTTTCTTGTAAAATGGTAAATTGGAAGTTTTACAAGAAACAATTGAGCTGTTCAAGTATTTGCAACTTTAGCAACCAATTCTGCAGATGGTTGGCGGGCATCTGTTCCTCCATAAACTGAAGCTTTTGATGGTTTCCTTGATGGTCTTTCATGACTATTCCATATACTGTATCCAAAGTAAATGGCAAATCCTGAAATAAATGTTTTTCCATTAATTTTGTTATGATTAAATAAGATTAGTTCTCTTATTGTGAAAAATGATACGAGTTCAAATTTGAAGGCTTCTTGAGTCCTAACATGAAACTGGACTGTAGGTACGAAATATAAATGGGTATTCTTTAAGCGTTACAAAATTTACAAAAGAATTTGAAATGGTGGTTGGCCTGTTGGTAAATTTGCAGGGGGGGGGGGGGGGTCCAGAATAAATTTTTGTCCCAACAAAATTTACTGCAAGAACTACATTTGGAACATTTACATCAAATTGAAATTGCAACAAAAGTTACTACCTCATTGTTCAAAGTTGGTTTATTTTGTTCAGAATAGGAACATTCATGCAACGATAAGCAAGTGTAGAGCATGAAATTTATGAAGCTTGTCCAAGTGTAATAAAAACATTGAGAATAAATAAATATAATTGTTAGGATATCTCGTAACTTAATGTAACTATGTTACTTGAGGTTCCAGTGAGTCCCTAATAGCTATTAATCTTGGTTCTGAACGTGAATGATCACCATCTGACAGAAGGTTTGCTACAGTAATTGGAACTGGCATTTGTCAAAACATATGGGTGTTAATATTGTGTTGTTCAACATTACAATAAATTGTTTTTTTGTTTGAAATTATGTTCAAACATTGATTTAATATTAACATTTCCATTTTCAGGGAATCTTATAACAAAGGGGCAATCTTATGAAATTTGAATAGTGTTAATTAAATTCCTATATTTTAACATGGCTTGCTTATTTCAGCACATTTGCTTACCTATAACTATCCACACTGCAAATCGAATCCATGTTGCCTTATCCAGCATCATCATGAGAAATATATTAATTGCAATACTAACAGCTGGAAGAACTGGAACTAGAGGTACCTAAAAAAATTAAAGGGCAATTTGAAAACTTTTGATCTTCACAATGTGTGTTCACATTAAAGAGAAACCAGATCATGAAGGGATTGTCACAGAGGAACAAGATATCACTACTACATAGAGCGGAGTCATAAACAGACTAACATTTTTTTTGATCTCCAAAGTTTATAAGTAATTATTATACAAGTTGTGTAGATTTGAATAAAAATAAATAAATTTTAAAAAAATTCGTTCTCAAGATGAAAATAGTACTTCATAAGAGTACTTTTGGTTTCAGTTCCTGGCTGTGAATGTTAAGATAATGTGTGTGTATGTTAATAATCAGTTATTTTAATATTCTATTATTTCAGTCCACAAGAAGAGATTATCATACTCTAAGATAATTTGTACAAATGGAAGTTTACCAGACCAAATATCCGAAACAGCATTAAAGTGAAACAATGCTCAAAATGGGGAAAATATTTGGAGATAAATAATCTTTGGTAATATTATTTTTGTAAAGATTTAAACAAAATTACAGGAGAATGATGATTGAGAATTTTTCTCTCTCGTAACTTTTGCGTTTCAGTAGATCAGATATTTTACGAACAAACCAACCATAGATCAGGGATATTTTCTGGCTCTGTTACAAGTTTGCACAACAGCCGTTTTATTTCTTCCCTAATTTATGAAAAATTAAGGGATTGTGAATTATCATTTATCCAATAGAATTTGTTCTTTCAGCAGCGACTCGTTGAAACATTTCTGACCTTTTGTACTAAATGGGAGATAATATTTCTTGATATCAGATTTTGTGAACAACGCTCGTTCCTATCAGTTATTCTGAATTCAACGCGTGTTTGTTAAGGAGTGGGAGTAGGTATTGTGGGGCTCAAAAAAATGTGCGATTATAATACTACTTTCGCAAAGATAAAAGGGAACATTACAAAAAATCTACCCAGAATATTATTCGTCTCCTCTCCATTCAGATACAATTTCTGGAGTTTGCACAACCCGGACGCAACTATTGAATAATTTTAGCGATTTTTTTAAACCTTGTTCTTTTGGTTAAGCTACTCTTTCATTCCCAGAGGGCCACGCATCGAGTACCTTGAAGGTGAGGCGCTGGGAGTTGGTGGGCTGCAGGCAGATGATGATCACGAAGAGCGCCATGGCGCAGCCCAACACCACAAGCACCACCAGGGGTGCCTCGGCCGCCTTGATGCCGTCCAACCCATGCACCACGCACGCCGCCATGCCGAAGCAGCACAAGCCTGCACACACGCACACACACTTAGCAGGTGACCACGGTTTCTTCGTAACTGTACTACATTTATTCAAAACAATTTCTTTATATTAAGGCACCACATCCGACAGAATAACTACATTAAATTTCGAAGGCGCAAAAATTTAAAGAAAACAAAGCAGCTTGCGACCTTTGGGAGTGTCTACAGTTTCGCAAGATTTCCAAGAATTCGGAAAGTTTCCAAAAATAATGAACACTTCTGTTTTCACTGAAAAAGGAAAAATATTCGATTGCGCTTTTTCATATACTGTGCGTACCGACAATTCTCAGTCAGTACATCATTGCTAAGAACTCGGCTGACGTCGTGTGAGAGCAAGGCCTCTTAAAAAGAGCGGGCCGTATTAAATATTTGCTATTCACATGTTGCGTTATGGAAAAAGACTTTTTAAATTCTCGATAGTATGTACAAACGTATATATATATAAATACTACACTATTTCATTGCAGTATTAATGACGGTTTTTGTTAAGAAAAGACCCACTAGAACCTTTTAAAGAATTTCATTTAAAGAATTTAAAAAAAGATCACGAAATTTTGTTCAATTGATAGCTGAAGCGACTTTCTAAACGCAAACCTTCGGTGTTCTGAATAAATACCTAGAAGACTTGTACGCCATTTGCTTCTGTTGAGCATCAAGCGAGAAATTTGAGCTGAAGAGTTTATATAAAATTCATCGTATGGCAAAGTAATGTTGAAAAGTTTCCACGCAGCTTTAACTCCACGCCATAAAGTGAGCGCAAGTCAGCTGATTAAAATCTATTTCTGATCATCCAGAAATAACAGCTACCCGTAAAACTGCAGTGTGCGGCGGTGTGCCGACCTTGCAGGGGCACACATTTTGAAACAGCATAGCGCCCAATGGCGGCTCCTTAACACATGGTTCAAGGTGGCGATAGCGACAAGTTTTAAGGCAACACTTCATGGCTCGAGCGTACGAGTGATTGGGAGGTCGCGGGTACGATAGCCGTCGGGTACCGGAGATTGATTGATGAGCGTTTTGTGACGCGCTGGGGGGTCGATGCGGATTCCTACTTTCTTGTGGCGAACATTGTGAACAAATGAGTGACGTGGGACGGCAACCCCGGTGAGGGGTGTTTGAGTGGGGGTTAATGTGCGGGCGGCGTGTGGAGGTTGTGAGTACGAGCACAGCGTGGGTGACGTGGAAGGGGGGGGGGCGTTGGGTGACTGTGGGGCGTTGGCCGTGTGACGAGGGGTGTTTGAGTGTGGGCGCCGTGTGCGAGGTTGCGAGGTCGAGCAGAGCTAGGTCTGCGAGGCTTGGGTGACGTAGAAGGGTGTGGGGAGGGCGTTGGGTGGTTGTGGGGTGTTGAGCGTGTGACGAGGGGTGTTTGAGTGGGGTCGACGTGTGGGAGCCACGTGCGAGGTTGTGAGTTCGAGCAGAGCTAGGTCTGTGGGGCTTGGGTGACGTAGAAGGGTGTGGGGAGGGCGTTGGGTGGTTGTGGGGTGTTGAGCGTGTGACGAGGGTGTTTGAGTGGGGTCGACGTGTGGGAGCCACGTGCGAGGTTGTGAGTTCGAGCAGAGCTAGGTCTGTGGGGCTTGGGTGACGTAGAAGGGTGTGGGGAGGGCGTTGGGTGGTTGTGGGGTGTTGAGCGTGTGACGAGGGATGTTTGGGAGTGGGGTCGACGTGTGTGGGGCGCCGTGTGCGAGGCTGTAAGTTCGAGCAGAGCTAGGTCTGCGGGGCTTGGGTGACGTAGAAGGGTGTGGGGAGGGCGTTGGGTGGTTGTGGGGTGTTGAGCGTGTGACGAGGGGTGTTTGAGTGGGGTCGACGTGTGGGAGCCACGTGCGAGGTTGTGAGTTCGAGCAGAGCTAGGTTTGTGGGGCATGGGTGACGTAGAAGGGTGTGGGGAGCGCGTTGGGTGGTTGTGGGGCGTTGAGCGTGTGGGTATGGAGGCTCGAGAGTGGGGTGGAGCGTGAGGAGCGTGTTGCCGGGGGGGGGGGGGTAATGCTGTGCGTCTGGATGGTGGCAGGCCGATTAGATTAGTGGTTTTCCGTAGTTACCAAGGGAATCGTTCGTGGCCAGGTGAGTGCTCGAGCAGCACCGTAGAAAAACCAGCCACTGACCAAGTGCGACCCTTCCTTCCACACCCGGATCCCATTCTTAACCATAGGGTCAATTTATCACTAGACTTCGAATTTTAGGACAAATGCTTAGTTCCTTTAAGAGGTTATGGAAAATAATTGTCTATGTTTACGAATCATAAGAAACTATATCTACCGAAAGCGTTTAAACGTGCCTAAAATGTCCTAATGAGGCAGTTGATGCCTATTAATATTTTGTGTCTAAAACTGCCTAAAACAATGAATTTTGAAGAAATCATTTTAATTACTATGTTTTTAAATTTATAATTACGCAAATACTGTTCTAAATTTCCCCAAACTCGAATATTTCCTAATCGAATTAGCAATTGACTACGCATCGAAATCACAACCAACACACGAAACGTAAGGAGCTCTGCAAGTCAATACAATGAGGGTGTTTCACTCTCGTCTGCGATCAGCGCGCCTTTTTAGGCAATTGCACACACTCCCGGTGCAGCTACGCGGTTGACAGGTTGAGGCAAATCGCCGCAGTGGGCACGTTCGTCTTCGCAATCCAGTTGAGGAAAGGCACGTCAGGCAAAAGACTCCTGTCGGTAAGGCGAAGCTCACAAAATGGGACCAAGTCTTGAACCTCTACACAGGAGAAAGATCATTTCGAGTTTTCTTCTCTGGTATGTGCGGTTCTGTCCCAGTGTTGGATAAGCTGCATTGCATTGTGTGAAGAGGAACAATGTAACATTTTAAATGCCTAAGCCCTAATTTTTCATTCCCTACTGTGTATTTTCAGAACTTTTTTTAATTGGTTATTTAAGGTCGCATCAACATAGGGGTCATTAGCGACCATTATTGGAGCTAACGGTATGGTAAATATGAAGATGAAACGAAATGGTGATGACAAGGGGTGAAAGGATGATCACAAATCCAACCATGTCCGAGACGGGACTCGAATCTGCAACCCTTCGGTCCGAGATCACTACGACACTACTGCCGTAGCGATCTCGGCCACCGTGCCGACTTTCAGAACTTTGTTACTTATTTTAGGAGACTAAATAGCTTTCTTGAGCCTACAGTTGCGAGGTCTATTGATCAAGGAACCGTCTGCTACGCGCCGGGAGCGGAGGCGGAGGCAGGGGCGGCCAGCCTCTGGGGGAGAAAGGCAACTCACAGTAGAGGGCGGTGCACCAGGCCACGAGCCGCGAGGAGGCGCGCGTGGGGCGCGGCAGCGCGGGGCGGTTGGCGAGGCGGGCGGCGACGCGGGCGACGGCGGCGCAGGCGGCGCGCGCCCCCTTGTGGGGGCCCCCGGTCAGCGGCGGCGGCGCCCACGGCTGCGCGTCGCCCTCGGGCTCAGGCTCCGCCTCCTCCGAGTACCTGCAACCGACGAAGATTGTCTCTCTCAAAATACTCTTGAGAAAACGTCAGTCACCCGAACGTCAGTCACCCGTCAGTCATCCCGAACGTCAGTCCCCCGAACGTCAGTCCCCCGAACGTCAGTCCCCCGAACGTCAGTCCCCCGAACGTCAGTCCCCCGAACTTTTATTTTCTCTGAATATTTATTTTTTAATTAGGTACCGTATACTACATGTATTTATTTTCTTTTGTAAACCTGAATATTGAGAATTATGCCCGATATGATTGACTGTGATAAAATATTAGCGAGATGCTGTAGTGTAGTCCATCATGTGACTTAAGTTAACTTTGGCGGACAATCAGCGATTTCTTCAAGAAGTAAGGTACTATGTGCTGTAGTAAGCCAGTGTTTATCGTCTAGGATTTTGCATGTGCAGTGTAGAATTAATGGTACATTTCCTTAAAGAAACTTTATACATATAGCATTAAATGTACACTTTATATTTTTATGTTCAGTTATCCGAATTATTGAATATGGGAACAATACCTGGTCCCAATTACTTCGCATAATAATCGACGTCCCACTGTATTTACAAGAGCAAGAGTCTGGAAATTGTGAATTTATTTTGATGACCCAAGTTTGTCTTATTATGGCACCTGAAGTTTTGGAAACTTTGATGGAGACACTTCTTAAACAAAATCAGATTAATACTATCAGCTAAAGTGTGCGAGATGCATGGGGTTTTGTTTGTATTAGTAGTTGTTAGAGAAGTTTTGAAGTGTTTCTGTAGGTCATATGTACAGCACTTGCGAAATGTCATGCCACTACAATATGTGATGCTAATTGAATGCCAGAGCTAACTGCTGCTAGAGCATGACGGCCAATTTAATTAAATTTACAAAGAATTAACACACAAAAGTATCTGATGTGTGAAATAGTCATAAAATCAAGAGTACCAGAGTACCCAGTTTTCGTAATGCTTTGAGTTCTCAATCTCCACCGTCAAAATCTGCCATTACTAAAATGTATAATTTGCACACAATTTTTTTGTCGCGTGGCTGTTTTATTCAGAGTAAAGAGCAATCTCTGGACTGTACCTGAGCAACATGACGCAGGCTGCAACAATGCTGTAAGCCAGGAGCGTGCCGATGGCCATCATGTTCGCCAGCTGGTCCAGGTCAAACAGCATCGCCATCAACGCTGCAACGGATATGACGCTCGTTGGGTGAAGTGCGATACTTTAATATACACAATTTTCATTAGAGATACATCTATTACTATCGACATGTTCTGTGTCTGGGACTCAAATATATGCAACAATGTCGATTGACATTCAAGTAAGATGTAAAACATTGCAAATTCCAAGCATTTTCAGTAACTAAGAACTTCCGAAATATTTTCAAATAATTGTTGTAATTCATGTTTATTTTCCATAACATCGCAAGTATTATTAATGTAAGTTAACTTACTCTACAACTTCTGGAAAAAAACTTTTGTTACCTTAATGGCAATTCTAGTTATCGACTGTATTCATTTCCAAAAAAAGGCCGCAAGAAAGCAGTTGGATTAAGGACAATTATTGTCAAAATCCATAACAATCCCGTTTTTCTTCTAGTCTACCTTGATTCCTTGATAAAATGCTGACGTGGCATCTTTTTTACTTCTTGTGGACATACATGGAGATTCAATAAGCGCACATTTAGTTGAGCTCTGCCATTGCTAGTTGTGGCAGAAGTGGAGCTATTGTGTTTGCTAGATTGCTGTATCATTAGCAAAACAATAAAATCAAATCTGCAGTTCGTTTACTAACGCAAATACGTTTTGTATTACTTGGAAGAGAAAATTTTTATTTTTCAAATGTTGCTAACCATACTTTGTAGGTACTTTATTAATAATTCAACCATGTATAGTAAAAGGGAGGGTAGGGATTCTGGAGCTCAAGAAAACGTGCGCAAATCTACTCGTCTCTCACACTGTTTTGCATTTTAACTATTGTGGAACAGATTGTCTCATTAAGTAACCTGGTTACTTATATCTTTTAAGTTCGTATGTTACTTGACAACCACCTGTTCCTTAATATCAGAACTTCAAATTGACATTACAATGATTTATTTAAAACATTTTAAACTTGTAATGAACAGGACGTTTTGGAAGTGACTATTTTCTTCATCTTCGGATTCATAAAAAGAGAATAAGAGTTCACGACCATGTCATTACGTCGATCAGGCAATGAAAGTGTGTTATTCAGAGGTTGCAGTTGCAGCCCCTTGCTGATTTTAC
The DNA here is from genome assembly GCA_011170035.1 of Teleogryllus occipitalis. Taxonomy (NCBI): domain Eukaryota; kingdom Metazoa; phylum Arthropoda; class Insecta; order Orthoptera; family Gryllidae; genus Teleogryllus; species Teleogryllus occipitalis. The sequence goes on from BLKR01009549.1 coordinate 27,010, forward strand.
CGGCACAAAGACAGCTTTTTGTGAAAAATTCCTGAGATGGAGGAAATTGTCACCTCCGAAATGTCATATTCAGTATAACTTTAAAATAAAATCATGTTTAAAACAGCTCATTTTAATGTTTCATTGTAATCTGTCAATTTAAAGTTCAGACATTAAAGAATTGGTGATTGTGAAATAACAAGAAGTAACCTGATCTCTCACTGCATATACATGCATTCAGTGCGAGATCAGGTTACTTCTTGGTATTTCTTTATTCTTGTGTCATGCATGCATGCATGCATGCATGCCATGCGACCGACCTGTGAAGGTGCCGGAGACCAGGGTGGCGACGAAGGGCGTCTGGAAGCGGGCGTGGATGCGGCCCAGCCACGCGAACATCAGCCCGTCCGACGACATGGCGTAGATGATGCGCGGCAGCGGGTACAGGGCCCCCATCAGGCTGCGCACACGGAGGGCCTCGTCACACACAGGGAGGCAGGCAGGCGGCGCTTCGGGGCGAGCGCGAGGGACGGAGGGTTGTTTTTTGATTTTTGTTTGTTGTTTTTGTTTTTTGTGGTTTTTGTTGCGTTTTTTTACTTACAACTTAGCAGACGTACTACATGGTGTCTCAAAATAAATGTTTCAAACATTTAGTACTTAAAGGAGGGGCATGAAAGATTACATTTTGTCAATGAACATGATGTGGGAAATTTCTTATAACGAACTTACACATAAGACAGTCGTTCCCGCTGGTACCTTCTTACGCACTGGTATCTGGCAGGTCATGATCTGACGCAGTCGCATAATATTACAATAACTACATTTTATTTTGTGTATTTGCGGAGTACTTGCCAGTGCACGATGTATGTGCTTACCGAAACCTTCAAAGAAGGTCTACGACGTTGTAAATTAAAATGATGTAAATCAAGTTACACTGAAAGTTTTCCAACAATGCAACATCTTCGTATAGTCTCTTAAATGATTTCCTTAGCCAGTTCAATGAAGTTATGTCTGAAAGAAAATGATATGAGTAGTACCTGGAGAAGAGGCCGAAAACCGCCCCTACAGAGACGATCCACTTTGCGACGGGCCAGCCCAGCTCAGAGTACACGTGAGGCAGCGGGGTCTTGTCGTGCTGCAAACGGAGCGCGTTTATTGGTGAAAAGAAACCAACACGATCTTCAGTCTCAAAGCATTGAAAAATTTAAGCATATGTTTGTTCTAAAACGGGTTTAAGAAACGTACTAAGACTTAAAACAAAACGGTAGAATTGGATTTCAAACTTAAGTTTGAAAAATCTTCGTTGCTATAAAAGGAGAAATTCATATTCTGAGAAATTCATTAAATATTAAATGAAATGAAACTGAACTTATTTGGGAAGAACGCAAGAAGAACCTACGACTCACCTGCAAGTAATAAGGCCACATGAGGGTGAGGACAGCCGAGACGCCGAAGTAGGCGAGGAAGACGATAAAGAGCGAGCCGATGATTGCAATGGGGATGGAGCGCTGGGGGTTCTTCGCCTCTTCCCCTGCGCACAAACACCACAAAATCACGCCTCCTATACACACACACACTCTTCCCCTCCCACGCCTCCTATACACACACACACACACACCACGCTTCCCCTCCCACGCCTCCTATCACACACACACACACACACACACACACACACACTTCCCTCACGCCTCCTATACACACACACACACACGCTTCCCCTCCGCCTCTATACACACACACACACACACACTTCCCCCTCCCGCCTCTATACACACACACACACACTTCCCCTCCACGCCTCCTATACACACACACACCTTCCCCCTCCCCACGCCTCCTATACACACACACACACACACACACACACACACACACACTCCCACGCCTCCTATACACACACACACACACACTTCCCCTCCACGCCTCCTATACACACACACACACACACACACACACTTCCTCCACGCCTGACGGACACATACACACACACTACACTACATACACACACACACACACACACTTCCCTCCCACGCCTCCTATACACACACACACACTTCCCCCCCTCCACGCCTCTACACACACACACACACACTTCCCCTCCGCCTCCCTATACACACACACACACACCTTCCCCTCCCACGCCTCCTATACACACACACACACATACACACACACACACACACACACACACTTTTCCCTCCCGCCTCCTATACACACACACTCTTCCCCTCCACGCCTCCTATACACACACACGCCCTCCCACGCCTCCCTATACACACACACTCTTCCCCTCCACGCCTCCCCTATACACACACTCTTCCCCTCCGCCTCCCTATGCACACACTCTTCCCCTCCCACGCCTCCTATGCACACACACACACACTCTTCCCCCTCCACACGCCTCCTATCCCACACACTCTTCCCCTCCACACCTCCTATACACACACTCTTCCCTCCACGCCTCCCTATACACACACACTCTTCCCCTCCACGCCCTCCCTACACACACACTCTTCCCTCCACGCCTCCCCTATACACACACACTCTTCCCCTCCACGCCTCCTATACACACACACTCTTCCCCTCCCACGCCTCCTATACACTCGAGTTTAGGAGGGTTCAAACCCGATCGAAGTCGTCAATGTTTAAGGGAGAAAACGCCCTTCTTGCACCTTCTCGGGAAGTAAATAGCGGTCCCATGATGTCGAATTACTGCATATAAAAATATCCTCGAGCTCTAAGCAAACTTCAAATCGCCTGTTTCGTCGTCCGAATGATACCTTTTTTCTCCCGCTCTATATGGTGAAAGGAGCGCAGCGAAATTTTTCGTGGTCGAATGGACGACGGAATGATAGACCGAATCTCCCACTTTCCTTCCTCCCCCTTTCCTTCCTCCCACTTTCCTTCCTCCCACTTTCCTTCCTCCCACTTTCCTTCCTCCCACTTTCCTTCCTCCCACTTTCCTTCCTCCCACTTTCCTTCCTCCCACTTTCCTTCCTCCCACTTTCCTTCCTCCCACTTTCCTTCCTTACTGCGCACACACCCACGCACACCCACCCACACACAAACAGTTCTACGTTTATCCTTCCTTCTCTTTCCTTTTTCTGACCCCTCTTCTCTTTGTTTCCCTCCACGACTGTGTGTGCTTTGCCGTGGCGCAGGCCGCGAGTGCGAAGGGGGCGGTCACCTGTGGTGGCGACGCAGTCGAAGCCGATGAAGGCGTAGAAGCAGGTGGCCGCGCCCTTCAGCATGCCGCTCAGCCCGAACGGGAAGAAGCCGCCCGCCCCCACGTTGGCGCCCTCGGGGATGCTGGGGTCGTCGGGGTCCACGCGCCAGTTGGCGGCGTCCGCTGCAACCACACACAGCGCCTCCAGTGCCAACGTCCACTCGTGACGGCTATTTGCACGAATGAAGAGATAGTGGAAGATCTTGGGAAGGATTTATCGGAGTCAAGACACTCCATGCCACAAACATTTTTGAAAAATATACGTGATTCTGGAAAATATGCACATTATAATGGTTACCACCACTATAAATTAACTACGCCGTGAGCGATGTATAGTTATTCAGTTTTAATGATACAACATGAATACAAAATAACGGTTTTTGCTCGAAAGAGATCTCTCAACAGTTTCTATCCACTGCCGTCAATCAAAGGAAACATCGGAAGTAATTCATTCGAGGCAAACCACGCCCAGGCGCAGCGAGTTGAGATGCTCGCCACAGCTGCGAGGTTGCACGTCTCTTTCACCAAGTCACCCACAGCCACACACGTAAATAAAGAATTGGCGAAAACACCAAAACTAGTTTGACGTGAATTATTATCTTGCTTCAAAAAAGATTTTTGTCGTGTTGCTTAACTGAGACTCTAAAATGATACCCCCGAAAGAACATCTTTTCTAACATTGAATCTCGAAAAGACCGTGAAAAACTTCACGGTCTTTTCGAGATTCAGAGTTTTACTTAGTATTTTTTATTTAACCGATTCATGTTTTTACGCTACCGTTTTTGATAATTTTAGTGTGTGCGGAATTAACAATCGAATATCTGGAAATGTCCGTTTAGTCTATTTGCTGGTATATATTTGTTTGCTTGTGCTGCCAATTCTTACCTTTGAAAGCTCCAGTAATTATGACGTACGTAACAACCGAAAGGTTTAGCACTGTAAATATATTGTTTAATGTGGACGACTCTTTAGCACCAAACGCTAGGGCACCTGAAATTATACCAAAAATTGAAATATTACCGGTTAATTGTAAATCATTCTCTTGAAATCACGATAAGAAGTAATGTTTTAAATCAAGTATAAACGTTTTAGATATCATTGGAACAACTTACATGTAAATAACAGGCAGAGACCGAAAGCAAAGAAATCAGGGTATTCAGCCAAATACGACACATTTATGACCATCACCGACTTAATAGCATCGCTGATGACTGAATTAATAAGGGCATCGATGTAAGCGCTCAAGGCTCGAACCACACTGGCCGCTCCTAGAAGAAAGATTAATATTGAAATTATGATTCTAATATTCAATGTCATTCAGAATGATTCAAGATTCATTCCGAAACACGCTGTTTGAAGGGGACTAGTATGAAGAGACAAATCCAAATCAACATCACATTTCGCACAAACCCTGGAAGCTAAAACCAGTGAGCTTCGTAATGATGTTGAAAATTAATTCAGATATAACGTTTTAAAACAATTAATGGAAATTTGTTTTATCACTCTGGTATACGGTTTAATTTTTATTAAGATCCTTTTTCCATGAATTTTATTATTTATCGAGTTTATCAAAAACACAATAGAGTTTACGCATCATCGATTGAAACTTGCAATATTTATTTAAAAAAAACTTTAATTACCTATTTTAATTAACTTACAATTAATTTTTAATTTTTTTGCCTTGATGTAACATAGGCCAACTTCATTTGCACCTGCAGTAAAATTTCATTTGGCAACGGGAGAAACGTTGTGCCCTTGGGAGAGATGGGTTTTGGTGGGAACTTTTCGGATAAAAGTGACCCTGCGACTAACTTTTATTCAATTATTTTAATGGCTTTGAAGAGAGATTGAGATTTTCCATTGACTTTACAGACTTTAGATATATATTTTGGGTATTCTAGCTGAGACTGGGTTACGCGCTGTGCGATGTTCATTGCACCTTGCACCTCTAACTACGTAATACGCTACTTTACTCTTCCGTCTGACTGTCTTACTCATAAAATTACCATACGAAACTTCCCTAAATTACCGGCTGTAACTATTATATGACTTAAGTATTAAGGAATGTTCTGATTCATTATCTTTTAAAAATATACAATGAACATTAACCGCACTACTGCAAATATCTGTCGATTGTAAATTGTTTAAAAAGTGAAAGTAGTTGAATTTTTTAAAAGCGATTTCAAATGGCCAAACCCTTAACTATGCATTACGTCATTCAGGCCTGGGAATGTCCGTCTGGAAACATTGTGTTGTTAAGTTTATTAACAGACAAGAGTTTTGCTCCAAAGGCAATTAAGACAATATCCATTATCGTTGTATATAAGATGAGTCACGTAACATTAGCATCTCCTGCTATGTTTGAACGGTTGAATTTATTGCAACTCGTTTTCACAGAAGTGCACGAGTGAAAATTGAGGAGCTAATTGATACATGCATTCATTTCTGTTATTTACATTTTACAGGATATTGTGGAACTTTGTGTTTTTTTCAAATGGAACAATACCTACATTTTTAGTTTTATGACGAGCGTAAAACGACGAATCCAATTATATACATATTTTTATATGTTAGGGAAGCACTTTTTCAAAGAATTTTGATTTTTTGTATGCTCAGATTTCCTTGTCTGAGCGTGTATTAGAGCAGGGGGAGCGCTGTACGACCTTGTGTGGCGGACTGTTACATTTAAAATATCCGTTAAAAACTAGTCGCAAAAAAATAAAAATTACTCAAAAAATGCTTACCTAATATATGACAATAGTATTTCACTGGAATCGTCTTTTTACGATAAATTTTTTCCCTTTTTAAACATAGAAATGAATACACCTAACAATTAGCAAATTCAACTTCGGTGAAAACCTGCATTGCAATAACTTGAAATGTTCAAAAACTGCAGGAGATGCTAAAGTTACACGATTCATCCTCTATATAGAACTTTAAATTTTTATGTGTCTTTCGAGATTTTGCACGATTCTGACAATGTGCTTCAGAGTGATGATACTCGGAAGAACCTAATTTAAAAAAATTATGATTGACGTTCAAGTAAATCTCTTTTTGTAAAATAAAATCTAGGAAATTTAGTTTAAGTAATCAAAGGGATCTCAAACCGGAGTTTAAGGACATCGAAAGCACTATTTAAGAGTTGCGTAGAATGGGTTATCTGCTGCAGCTTAACTGGCGTTGCTAATTATACGTGCGCTTGTTGAATTGTTTGTATCTTCGTCTTCAGTTCTACGTTTTTGATCTCCTATTTCTTTCCTCAGGTTATAATATTTATGTGATAATTACAACTTCGATAATATAATGATCTCCACTTTACAACCCACAACAACTCTCTCAAAAACTTAAGATAGCGTTATCGCGCCCGAATCAATCTGGTTGCTACCTGCGATCTCTTGTAAAACTTCAAGGATCAAATATCGAGGGAAAGGAATGTATTGCATATGACGTGATTTCCTCGAAGATAAGACACGGCGGGATGTGCTCACCGATGATGTACTCCAGGATGAGGTTCCAGCCGATGAAAAAGGCGAGGAACTCTCCCACGGTGACGTAGCTATACACGTAGGCGGAACCAGCCCTCGGCACCCGCGCGCCGAACTCCGCATAGCACAGACCTGCGCACCACACAAAACTTTAGGCAGATACTCTCACAATTTATCCATTTACCCAATCATTTATCCATTTACCCAATCATTTATCCATTTACCCAATCATGTATATATTTAAATTATTTATATGTGTATTTATTTAGTGAACTTGGATTTGGGGCTCAAATGTGCTGTGGTCATTCAGATTGAGGTGTCTGATGAATAGATAATGAAAATTAGGTGAATGATTGAAGGAGCAGGTGAGACGGGAGGACCCCGAGAAAATCGTGACGAGAGCTCGCGTTGTCCACACATGGATTGACCGGGAACAGGACGCGTGTGCTCTGGCCATTATGTCGCAAGTACTATTAAAAAGATGTTAAAATGTGTACTCCTCCTACCAGAGGAAGTGTAACGTATATCAAAAATGAAAATTTCCTACATAAATAATTTTGAAACTATTGGGATAAATTAAGGCATCGTGTAGTTAATTGAAAAAAAATATTTTACACAAATAATTTACAAAAACGTCGAAGAATTTTAAGTTAACTTTATTCGCCACATGAGAATATGTGGATGATGGCGCTCACATATTTATCCCAATTCTGCACGTCTTAACATTTTCGTCCTTTCATGAAGTACCGTTATTACTCGTGCATGTTCTCTCTGGGGAGTTGCAGCTAAAACTCGCATGCACAAGTTACAGAATTTCAAGATCACTTCCCAAGACTAACATGAAAGCACCTCGGTTCATTTGTAATGACCAGCTTAATCTTTACTTCTTCCACAGTGCATGGACTTCAAGTTGCATATTTTGGTGGAAACTCCACCTAATCGAATTGCACCTTGGTCTGGGCAGATGGGTGGCCTCTTAGCAAAAGAATACGTCGGTTTGTACTCTAGCAATTATTTGACTTCTCCCTTATTCTAATTTCTTCCATTTTACTGTGATCAGTTGCATGAAGAATAAAAGGAAACGTGTATCGGCAACATTTGGCAACCAAACGAGATTGTGCTTCGGTGTAATAGCAAAGTATTTGGTGTTGAGAGTGCTGCATGAACGAAATATAACCTTGCATCCTGCAAACCGAGTGCTCAATAAAATATCAAGGTCTAAAAGTTGTAACCACGCATTTAGTATTTTTTCTATGTAGGTCATTATGACGAGGCCCTGTCATATGACACTTTTGTACGTTCATTGAAGCGTATCTTATTCTCTTACAATTTTTTATAGCCAACAAAACAATTCGTCATACTAGTTCCTGCACGGTATCGCGTTTCTAAAAAATAATGCCACGGTTTCCACCCTTTTGAAAAGTTTCAACTGGATAGGTAGTAGGCAGAAATGTATTCCGACATCAGAATATGTTCTTTTAGACTATTAAAATAAAGTTAATGGAAGTTATTCGTTTAAAAAATGTCGAAGAGTTCAAATGTTGATATTATTAATGTCAACAGAGGTTTACTGCGCGGAATTTATATTCATTTCATTAGCAAATGGTATGAACAGACGATTGAAGCAGGAAAACGACACAAAGCTCGCCTGGTCTTTGATGTTCGTCGGTGATTTGAATGCGGGGCAACGAAAGAAAAAAAAAAGTAAATGACTGCAAGATCTGCGTTCGAGTAATTTAGCGGCTCAGAACATTCACTGAGGCAGTAATACGACTAGCTTTGCAGCTGTACAGGATTAGTAAGGGCTCATTACAAATTATTGTAAAATTCAATTCCTTATTTTGTAAAGCATTTAGCCTCCCCTACGACTCGTTTTTCGAGTTTATAGTTCGTATTCTACACACTAGTAAATTATTGCCACTAAAAAGCATGTACTCTGTTCTTAGAATTATTGCAGTTTGAACACTTTTTCCGTTTGCTTTAAAATGTTATCAAGTACAGTGTTTAATAAATAAAATTTCTACAACGTTTATAACCTATTAATAGTAAGATTTCCTCTCGATAATTGGAAGACAACTTCTTCTGCAATGGAAGAATACAACTCGAGTGAATGCTAACTTTCATTTTATTAACTTTATAAGATCACCTCGCGCTAAGCATATCACCACAAGAAACGTGCCATCGAGTGGTAAAAAGTCTTGGAAATGAAAGGGTATTGGTGATTTAAACCGGATACCTCTTGAAATGGTGGGTCGTGCTATTTCGTAAGCAGAAAGCACGTTTCCATTTGACGATAAAAGAATGTAGGTCTCTTCGTTATTAAATTATTGAAGGAAGGAAGGAACAAAGGTTATGTAATGTTCTTTCTAATCTTGAAGATCTCAATGTCATGTGAGTAAACAGGGCTTGAATTCGGGGCGATAAAATCCAAGGTTGCTACATTCAAGAAATTCCAATCCAAGGTGTACTTCAGAATATTGAATAATGATTATTTGTTTTTTCTGTATCCCACACGACTTCAAATTATATCGCGTATAATAACTAATCTTCATGGTCACGTAATCTAATGGTTTTAATAGTTGGTTCAAAATTAAACTACTGAAGAATAAGTTTTTCAATTGCCAAGGTTGCGGATAACCTTTAGTTCTGAATGCCAGTCTCACATCTGCGATGTATACTTCTTTCTCGTGCTTTAGTCTTTAATAAACTGATCATTACAAATAACGCATTTCCTAGTTTTCTGAAAGAAAGAGCGCGACGATTGCATTGCTACAGAGGAAGGGGGTATTGTGTCGCCTCAAATTTACCACAGATGGTAGCATCAACATAGAAATTGTACCAATAGCAAATATATGATTTTTAAAATTGTTAAAGTGAAATAAAACCTGTACTTCCAAACATAACGACATTTCCGTTAAAAGGAAATTTTTTCGGATTAATAAAAATTAATAGGATCTAAGAAAAACCTTATTTTGAAGACTTTTGCTTTTTATTGGCTTTATTAAAAAATAAGATAAAAAAGAACTGCAATACTAAAAATCAAAAAAGGCATTTGATAAGTCATTGTCTGTGACGATCTTTTAATTCAACGTGAATGCCATGAAAGGCACTGACAGAAGAAAAAAAAGACCAAGAAAAGGTAACAGCGCAAAGGTTGATGAAACTGATTGAGAAACAAAAACGCAAGTGACAGGAAGGACGCCGAGGCCGTATTTGTAAAAGAAACCAGACTACCTGTCTACCAGACAGACACTAACCATTTTTACAGAATGTTGTGTATCGGGATAGATTTCGAAAGCCTGGGTCCATCAAAACAAATTATCAATTTTCTCATTTATGCGTCAAGTGTTCGTTTTACGTTGAGTACATGATCATTTAACGAAGCATTGTATTTATTTAGATAAAAACCCGATGAAAAATGTGACGTAAATGTTCTGTCATAGCCTTGTAGTCAGCGATTTAACGATGTTAACCATTGGGTAATGGCTGAATTTCATCTTGGGTTTTGCGCTACGAGAGGGAGGCAAAATGTCCGTATGCGTTTTTGGCATCAAATCTGGGTGTTACATTGGCTTTGACCCGACTAGGTCGTAAAAGTATTTTAGCTTAAAAGTAAGTTTGTATTTAGTAATTTCCAGAAGCAATGTTTTGAGATACATTTATTTTCTTTTGCGTCAAAAATGCCTATTTAAAAACTTTACTTCGGTTACTTCGGTTCTGTATTATTAATTTATTTCAAAACGAAAAAGTGGTTAGAACATGCGTGCTACGAAGCAATTGCTACAGATTCGCATAGCAAAAGGCAATTCCACCACGTCAGATACTTTGTGATTCCGGTACGATCACTGGTAGCAAGCATGCTCCAGTACATTATTCGTTTCGCCACAAGTAACATCTCAGAGGCAATATAATTCGCCTTAACAGTACAGAAGAAACACGGCGCCCTCAAGCACAATGGGCATGGAAAGTGAAGTTTAACCTAAATAGAATGTCGTTGAGACAACTCACTGTGGTCTGCAGGGTGCGAAATGACAATTTTTTTTCTAGAAGTGTCGAATTTATGAGTTGGGTTGTGGATTATGGATAGTTTTTCAATTGTTTATTCGATAAACACCAGGCAAATGCCGGAGCAGAACTAACAAACGGGCCATGGACTGCGCTATCTTTCCATCCTCTTCCATACCCTTTACTTACACTTACACACACACACACACACACTTACACACGCACACATGTCGGGAGATCAGTTGGCAGCTTAGAGTTTGTCCCGGTTGGGGCGGTGCCACGTTGGTGGGAGATAGCTGGTTGGGGAAAATCCCCGAATGCCGACGTAGGTCGGCTTAGACGGAGGGGAGAAGAAGATCACCGCCACTCACGCGATAAAAACACCGCCACCTCACGCGATAAAAACACCAACACTTACGTTGACGGGCCCGGAATCAGTACTAAATCCCAGGAGATCTCCCCAGCCATTCGCACTCACCGGCCAGCACGGAGGCGACGGCGGCCACCAGGAAGCTGAGCACGACGGAGGGCCCGGCGTCGTCCCGCGACACGAAGCCGGCCAGCACGTACACGCCCACGCCGAGCGTGCTGCCCACGCCCAGCGCGGTCAGGTCGAGCGTGGTGAGCACGCGCGCCATGCCGCCGCTGCCCGTCGCCTTCATCGCCTTGCGCCGCGTCAGCGCGGCCACCGCCTTGCGCACGCCCATGGCCCACGCCTGCACACGCGCGCGCCGCACGGGCCCCATCGCTTCTGCCCTACCTGCCTCGCGCCAGCGCCCGCGCCCGCGCCCGCGCCCGCGCCAGCCCCGCGCCGCGCGGACGCCGACCCAACTACGCACCCCCCTCTCGGTACTATCGCCTTATCTTGTACTCAATTATGGTTATATAAGTTCTATTTCAGCAAAAAATCTAATTTCTAATTTTTTTTAGAAAATTTTGAAAATGTCATACACACACATTGCCAACTATTGCTTGCCAAGCTCTTTTTTCCTGTCAATCCAACATACATATGCCGGAAGTGTCATCAACCTGTACTCGCCTAGCGAAGTTATGACCAGTTAAAAATGTTCGACAAAAAGTTGTTTTTTCTAGGGCTTTTTTCCAGCCAACAGCCGGTTACCCTTTACGTCCCGATGGAACGCATATTCGACTATACACTTGACCTACACATTTGCGGGCTCCTCTGATCTGGGGTCAGCAGAACGCGAGGCCCTCCGCGATAACACATACATGAGAGACAAGGGACAAACAACCATGCCCAAGGCGGGACTCGAACCCGCGACCCTTTGGACTGAAGCGCTGAGTCGGTACTCGCTCTTAGCCCCCTCGGCCATCCAGGTCGGCTCGACAAAAAGTAACTTTGGAATAAAAAGAGTTGGACAGTATCAAGAATGTTTTAGATTAATCGTATAGGTCTAAAGCCGAAGCCTTGTCGTGAAATTGGCCATTTATCGCCACTTTGAAGCGTCATTGTTTGACAATGGATGAATAATCTATGTTTTGACGTTTGGGTGTCAATATATGGTTTCACATTTACAAAAGTCGCTATTCTGCTCGTTGTCTCCTGTCGTTCAGCATGTTCCTGCGGAAGTGAGTCGATTCTCTCTCATTCGATAAGGGAGAAGAGCCATATTTTCATTTCTATTAAAATTACATTTTTTAAACGGGATTAAAAGGATACGAAAAATTGCCAGATGGTTCTCCACCAACAGTCCGAGACGCGTCGAATGATACTTTGCCTACCCCAAAAGTTGGCATGGATGAGGTACATTAACAATTTCTTCCCATGTTCACCTTCCCCGACATTCCGTCTGTCACCATAAAAATATTACAGAAGGGGGCAAAACTTGGCCAATTACCAGCAAAGCGAGACACGCGGATGAACGCCTCGATGACCCCAAACAGGAGACCGGAAGGAACCTAACCAAGTGACGGACGGACACACGTGGATATCTCGGGTCCACGTCAGCGACTGGCTAATAATGACGTAGTCAAGGAAATAACAATGGCCAAACCTATTCCTTCAAAATCTAGACATACGAGCGCAGAAACTACCCGAAACTACCCGAATTTATCCAGAGTGGTTCGCAAAAAAGCGGGTGGGCTAGATTCCGTCAACAAACACAGCTACTCGCGAGGCTCTGCCTAGACTCTGAAGCCGTCCAAAATTCCACCATTATTTAACGGAACAAGAGACGATCACCCCGTTACTAAGGTCATAAAAATTTAGTTTATTGTTACCAAGATTATAAAATTGTATGCCATGAACAAAGCTTGTATTACTATTGAAATTTGTATGATTTCTCTGTATCTGCAAATTGACGTCAAAGATTTCTATTATTTAATAAATGGCTCTTTGAAATTCCAACGCATTTTCTGATCCCAATTGGCAGTTTACTCACCATGTGTCTTTTCTCACTGTGGCTGCTTGGCGGTATGATAGCGGAATTTTATAGAATATAATTTTATTTTAAGTATTCAAAACATAAAGGCTTGCTTATTGAGTTTAATTGCAACCATAAATTGCTTTTTTTACCTTTGGAAATTTTCTGTAAGTTTCACTTCTTTTTGCACAAATCACTTCCTTCGCTGATGAATGTTTTTGTAGAACCTAATTCCTGCTATTTCACTTTTATCTTCTTGAAATCGCAAGAACGTCAATCCACAGCCTCTACTGCCGCACTGCCGACTGCTTCCACAGTGCGTATCTCCTGCAATCAAAAGTCCTCTTGAGGGTCATCCTGAGACATGAAGAGAAGATAGATCGCGCAGTGATAAGAATGAAAAATGTAGTCCGTATCTTTTATAACTACTATTTAGTATCCATTAAGAAAAAAATGTTCTATCAAAGGAATCCCGTTTATTGGCTATTTTATCTGAGAGGTATTGTGAACTAGAAACATTGTGAAGATTTTTTGATATCATGCTCTCGTGTTATCAAAGTTTGCGATTAAGCGTATTATAATCCTTCCCTGACTAATAGGATTAACAATCGTATCAATCAGAAAAAGATTTCTGAATTACTGTCGTTAAGCTCGTTTCCAAGAGGAAATAAATGCTGCTGCATCACATACTTTCTCGTATAATTTGTAACGGTTACGTAATATTATAATAGTAAGTGAATCCGCAAGATGTGTCCAACCTGCGATAATATTTGCTCATGCTGAGATTCGAACTTAGGCGCCCGTATCTGTGCACCTAATCGCAACCGCTACCCATACCGTCGTTCGTTACACCACAAAGACGCCCTTCTGTAAGTAAATGCATCCGCAAAAGCAAAATGTAAATTGTATTCGACAAAAATTGGAGACATTTTTTAGAAAATTTTGAAAATAACCTGGGGCCTCACATGAAATGTCTCCAATAATAAAAATATTTTTTTTAAATTTGAAGGGCTGTCACCTGTCAAACTTAAGTCAAATCGTTCGGGAATAGACATTTTGGTGAAAAATCTGTGTAGGGTTTAGAATTTTGTGTTTAAAAATGTACAGATAAATGTTTTTAAAAAAATTCTTTTTCTATATCAGGGACCAATAAAACATTTTTTTGACGAAAGCTGGGCACTTGTTCCTGCAGCATTATGTGACTTTCCACAAGGATGTAAATTCTATTATCATTGATACAATTATTTTACACTATCTATAGCAAATTTTATTACTTATAGTTTTATATATTATTTGACAATCTATCTAGATCTATACTAAAATATAAAGACAGAAGTGCCTTCACTTACAGCGCAATAATCTCTGAATCTACTGAACCAATGTAGATGAAACTTTTGTACTAGCTTCCTTGAAAGGTCTGGAGTACTATAGGTTATGATTTACAACCATAAACCATAATATATTTACAAAATAATTACTTTTCTGGACATTTTTCGCCTAGCTTTACATCACAGATTCAAGGGTGCATCAATGTTCAATTGGTTAGCTGCAATTGATCGAGTTCATCAATGCACAGAATTACGTATTTGTAGGATATGTGAGGACTGTTTGTAGATTTTTTCCCGTCAATTGTCTAATCGCAAATGTGTACCTTTAAGCATGATTCTGAGTGTTTTTCTTCACTCTATTTAAAAAAGTAACTTGGACATTAATTTAAATCGCGTCTAGGCGTGAGTTTATTAAGTGTACAAGAGAGAAGTATACTTATTTATAAGTTAAATGTTTGGAAAACAAGGTTTTGCTGAGGAATGTTCGATATTCTCGTAAAAAGGTATGAATGCACACATGTATTCTACTTGAAATAATTATTGGTTTAGTTGTAGTACATTAAGTATGATCATTACGTAAATCTGCCAGTTACACAAGTGAAAGTGAAACTTAATATGAATGATTTACTGGTAGGTTGAAACTGTGACAGATGGATTTATTTTTTGTTGGAAAGTGTTGTCCCTATTCAATAGAATTGAATTTGCAGATTACAACACCGATATAATTTCGGCACTTGACATCTACGAGACCCTCAGTTACCTATGATTCACCACGCGTCGTGTGAATGCATTAAATTTACCCTATTGAATTTCGATTCGATAAGATTTTTGATACAGTAATATTGGGATAGAAATACAATGCATTTACTAGGGAAGAAAAACTCTGCCGAATAAACAGCACTTACCTGGATCCACTTGGGAAGCACCCTTTTAAAGATGATCCGCGGTCAGATTGAAACCAGCATACGCTACAAATGACAGAAAGTATTAATTTATTTTCAACGGACAGAGAAATGCAGGTTGTTTTTCACCGCGATATTCCCCACATTCGCAACTTTCGAATGTATACTAAGCTAATCAATTCATACCGGATCGTTGAATTACGTACTCATACCTATTTAGTGTCGTAGGTAGTTTAAAGTAGCAGAAAATGTTATTAACGATCTTTCTCTGTATTCAAAAGAAAACTACAGAAATATACTAAATAAATGATGATAAAGTAGGAATTTAAATGTGGGTTTGACTATGACGAGACCTGAAAACATTTTCGAAAATAAATTCAAAAAAATCTGTTTTGTAAATATTCATAAGTACTTTTTTGTAATCTTCTTGAATTCAGCATTAGCATTAGTTTATATCAGAAAAATTAATGATTAAAAAATAAAAATAATTCTACCAAAATGGTAAAAAACTTGTGATGAAATTGATTAGGCAGAAATTGTCTAATCAATTTCATCACAAGTTTTTTTACAATTTTAACATATTTTATTTAAATATGGAACAAGTAATGAATAACTTGTGTGTAAAATAATATTTAGAAGAAAAATATAGTTCGTGAAAATAAAATAAATATCACATTACAAGAAAAAAACGATGATTCCAGTCAATTTAAATATATTCGTAGCAGATGTTTCGGCCTAAATTGTAAGGCCCTCTTCGGTGTCTGAAAGGTCAACATCAACCAATCAGTTACAATCATTACATATTACATTAATATTATTCGTATAAAACAAAAAGAATGAGACAATATATTTAAATTGACTGGAATAATCGTTTTTTCTTGTAATGTTTGATTTATCCGGTGAATCCTGATTTATTTGATTCAAATAAATATCACTGAAGCCCTAAGCAGACACCCTTGCAAATTCGCTATTTGTATAAAGCTGAAAAATTGCTAAGAAATTCAAGAATAATTCTGGCAGGCTTATAGTTAGCGATTTTTCATCTTTCTTTTGCGAGGAAGGTACTTGAAGTTAAGAACGGCGCGGCAGGTATCCAGGCTTACCTGACGAAGAGACAGGCGTCTGTGCGAAGGGTACAAGTGCCTACCACTTGTATTGGTTGTACAAATCCCTGTTGATGACGAAGGGCTCCATCTCGTGCAGAGTGCGGCCAGCGGAAGAGGAGATTTCGTTCGCAGCACAAGATGAGCGCATGTCGCACACCACTCTCTTGTGCGCTCGCAGCTTCTTGGATCTTTTATAGTCCCTCGCCTCTGTTTTATCTCCCCCTCCCCAGTCCTCTTTCTTCTCACCTAGCGGATCACAGATAAGCGGTCTATGCTCCCCGTCAAAAGTCGATCCGCGCCGGAGCCCCACGGGTAGAATTCCGATCCAACTCCTACACAAGTCCTCAGCCTCCGGGCAGACGCTCGAGTCGTTTGCGTTTGTAACTTCTGCAAGCGCGAAGATAGCGCCCTCTTGTGCCGGCCTGAGTGTTTGGCGAACTGGAGAAGAATGATTCACGGCTCCTCTTATAAAGAGTCTAATGTGACCTCGGGGTCAGGCTGGTTACATAAACAAACCAATCTAGCAGCGAGAAGTGGAACGAGATAAGCAAGTACAGCTGTCGTTACATAAAGACAATAGGAATGCAACGGGATGGGAATAGAGAATTGTATCCAACTGTTTTTATTATAGTCTTGGAACGCGACCTATCAATAAGAACATTAATGCAATATTTTTTATTTACATTAATCTTCTTACTGATCGATTGCGATCTAAGAATATAGAATTATATTCAACTCTTTTCATTATATTCTTGGAAAGCGACCTGTCAATAAGAAAATTAATATTATATGGTTCCTGAAATCGAAAGGGGCCCCGTAGCCCTACGTAATATATTTTATTTCCGTAAATATGTTCAATCGTTTATTTCCTTTATTTAGGCTGACAATTTGGAGAATTTATTCGCAACATTTAAGGAAGATGCTCTGCAAACCAACTAGCAACCATGTAAACGTTTCAATATGAAATCATTTGTATTTATTCATTGTACCATTAAAGCTATAATTTCATTCTCCTTGTATCTTTTATTTATTTGCTAGTAAAATACGTCGAATATATATGAAAAAGTTAAATGAGAATGATGACCGAGAGGGCCCCAGAAAGGCAAATGCCACCCCCCTCTTTAAGGCTGCGCACACCTATGAATAATAGTAATTTATGCAGTTTGTTTATACTGTTAAGCTTTATTGCATGAATACATAACTTAAAAACTCGCTCCTAACGTCTCTTATTTTCAAACTTGTACGAATGCAATTAATCAACATTATAAACGAGTTGCATAATCAATTTTTTGTATAACAGCATGATGAATATATAAGAGAATCAAACTAAATTTTGCGAAATAACTTTCTTGTGACATCTCAAGTATTTGACATCTGTGCGAGAAAACGGGTGGTCGGCAGCTCCATTTATCTCTTCTCCCCATGATTCTCTCGCTGCGATTAGTTGAATGCGTGATGACGCAATCATTCATGCCGTAAAATGCTAATACGTCATCGTTTGTGCCGTAAACTGCCCTTTTATGAACGATTTATTGCAACAGAAATGGTCGTTTATAATGCTGGTATACAAAAAGCAATTTTAAGAAATTGTAGCAGGTTTGTTATGGACGTATGGAAAAGAAAATAATATTCATAAAATGTTACCCGTATTAGGTGTAAACTTATTTAATTGAGTTAATCGCACAACAAATGCTCCTCGATATTTTTTACTTCACACTCATCGCGCTCTCTGTTTTTGATTTGATGAACTCCACACCATGTACACCGCATGCACTCACTCACGCAAGAATCGATCTCCATAGCTCAGTATCATCATCGGTTGCCTCTGCGGTGACGAATTCGAGTTCTGACAAGCGGATTTTCGACACTAGCTACATACAGTGTCACAATTTCATATTCGGCCACATCTTGTTCGCAAATATTTTATATTGTAACTGTAAATTGCACACTACATTTTTTCCAAAGTTTAGTAGAAACATTGTATCATTTCGTAATACAGTAAACTAAGTGTATTTCCAAAAAAGTATTATATACACTAATACAATAAATCAAAACTTCACTAATGCAAAATTTGTGGACTAATTTAATAAGCCACTCTTTCACAGTATGGACCTTATGTTTGGGATCGTTTCCTTGATAAACCTTAAAAGTTCTGCGAATGCTGAGTTTATCAGCACTTCTGTGGAAGTGGTTCTTAACTATTTAAAGATACTGTTCTTTGTTCATTGTATCTTCAATGAAGATCGTGTGCCCCACGAGTCATGTGTGATGCGGAATTGCACTTCCAGACCATTACACGGCCTCCAACATGTTTGAAAGTAGCCAGCATATGTTTCTTTTGAAGCTCTGAATTTGGCTTCTGCCAAATCTTAACACTGCCATCAGATTCATACTAATTAGATTTACTTGTGTAGCAAGACTTGATTCACTTACCTTGTGAATATTATCTTCACCTTCAAAACGATGAGACGTCTTTCCGTTCATTCAGCAACTATGGACGACCTTGTTGAGGCACATACAGAATTTTAATTTCTTTCTTTCTCTCTTTCTTTCTTTCTTTCTTTCTTTCTCCTCTCTCTTCTCTCTCCCCTTTCTCTCTTTCTCTCTTTCTCTTTTCTCTCTTCTCTCTCCCCTTTCTCTCTTTCTCTTTTCTCTCTTCTCTCTTTCTCTCTCTCCTCTCTCTCGGCCCAAGGGATGGTCACTCCCCGCGGACCGGCCAAGAGGTGGGCCGGGCCATTTTGTCCCCGTGTCATCGACCTTCCCCTCCAGCTCGACTCCTGTGGGATGGTGCGGAGGGCGCGCCGGGGGCGGGGAATCCGGCAGGAGGCCGCAGCGAATTCCGACGGGTGGAGGAGTCAGCTCGCCCGGGGGCGGCACTCCGTCATCTGATCTGGCGGGCGCTCCCTCACCCCTGATTGCTTGTGGTCACCTGCCATGCTACCCTCCACGCCAAGGCTCTGTCGACATGGTCTTCATTGGTTAGCTAGTGCTCCAACAAAATTCAATTGTACCTTAACCTAATAGACAGTTGGGCTTCAAAATATAAAATCCAAATCAATCCAACTAAAACGGCCGCCAAGGTCTTCACATTCCGTCCACACTCGCCTCCGCGACCATTAATGCTAAACAATACATTCATCAACTGGCTCCCTCTCACTAAACCAATCAGATACTTCGGACTGAGCATAGACACAAAACTCAATTGGAAGCAGCATATAGATGCCAAACTCACTCAAGCCAGAATCAAATTAATACAGTTAAAGCCATTAATACGTAGATCCAGCCCATTATCATACAATTCAGTATTACAAATTTACAAAACAATAATAAGACCCTTGCTACTATACGCCTGCCCAATCTGGTTAAATGTAGCAAAAACCAACCAAAGGAAACTTCAAATAATACAAAATCAATTTCTCAGAATTATTTTCAACGCTCCCTGTATGTCACCAACAAACAGTTACATACTGAATTCGACCTAGACTATAGAGCATCACATCACCTATCTAGCTACCAACTTCTTCTCAAACATATCCCAAATACCTTCACTATCAGTTCCCAGGCTCGGCAAAAACCCATCACATAGAACCCGAATACAAAATAAGTTTCCATTTCACATTTTCCTTAAAATATCTCTGAATTAGATCCCGACTAGAGGAGCCCCAAGGATAATCTCAACCATTGTATTAAGCTTCAGTTTTAATTTAAGTTAGCTATTAAGCCATCTCGCACATGTACAGTTAATTTAAACTGAGCTATGTATTCACCATCTGTGTAAATAAATGAAAAAATGGGAAAAAGCTAGTGCTCCCTGCCCATGCCCCTCGCGCTGTGTCCCCGCGTCCGCCCTTCCCCAATTGTACTAAATCTATGTGGGAGAAAGACGACGGTGGCGGGGGTGGGGGTGGACTGGGAGGAAGGGGCGCAGTCGCGTCGGGGAAATGGTATTCGCTCGCACTGGGGCCGCGGTAAACTGTCATCTGAATCTGGCGGGTGCCGCCCAACTCCTTAATTGGTCCTGCGTTGCTGCTTTGCAACCAACCAGCCCAAGGCTTTGTCGAGTCACCCCGCCGGTAGATTGATTGATTTATTTTTTCGTGTTTCCGGGCGCGCCAACTGCTTTGGTCATTAGTCCCGTTAGTGTAGTGCATGTTCTTTTCTCGAGAGATGGCTGTGATCTTCCCCCGCTGGATGGCGAGATCCGGCGCCGACCTACCGTCGGCTAGTGGGGTTTCCCCCTAACCAGGACTCTCCCACCAGCGGGGCACCGCCCCAGCCGGGACAAGCTCTAAGCTCCCGACCGGTCTCCAGGAATATGTGGTAGTGTAGTGCATGTTAGTGTAAGTGTGTGTGTGAAGGGAGAGGATAGGAAAAGGAAGAGGAAGGACAGATCACGCGCGGTCCGTGGCCCGTTTGGTAGGGTACTGCTCCGGCATTCGCCTGGTGTTAATCGGAGAAACCACGGAAAACAACCGATCAGAGCAGCCGGCCGCTAGAATTCTCCGCCAGACAGCGACCGAATTCGACCTAGCTGGAAAGCTAGTGTCGCAAATCCTGCCGCCGTGGGGAGTGGGAACCTAGGACCTCCCGGTGAGAGGCGCTGCAATGACATCAGTTGATGCTCTGAGCTACCGCTCCTAGTCACCCCGTCGGCCGATTGGCACCCCTCTCGAGCCTTCCGCTGGCCCCTCTTCGCGCCTTACACACAGAGAAGTCCCCGATCCAGACTTAGAACTTTACTTAGACCTTGTAAATAAATGAAAATAAAAAATTACCTAATTTGATTTAGAATCTGTTTTAGATAGGAAACTAAATAGCAAACTTTAAATTATTGTTAACACTGATTGACAGATTTTTTCGTGTTTCCGGGCGCGTCAACTGCTTTGGTTATTAGTCCCATACTTGTTGTGCATGATTTTTCCTCGGGAGATGGCGGTGATCTTTCCCCGCTGGATAGCGAGATTTGGCGCCGACCTACTGTCGGTCTCTCTGAATATTTAGTAGTGTAGTGCATGTTAGTGTAAATGTGTGTGTAAGGGGATAGGATAGCACAGCACAGCACAAGGAAGAGGAAGGAAAGATCGCACACGGTCCGTGGCCCGTTTGTTAGGGCACTGCTCCGGCATCCACCTGGTGTTGATCGGAGAACCCACAGGAAAATACCGATCAGAGCAGTCGGTCGCTAGAAATCTCCTCCAGACAGCGACTGAATTCGACGTAGCTGAAAAGCTAGTGTCGAAAATCCTGCCGCCGCCAGGACTCGTACCTAGGACCTCACGGTCAGAGAGGCTGCAGTGACATCAGTTGATACACTGAGCTACCCCTCCTGGTTTGTTGTTAATATAACCAACCCCCTTGCTTATTATAAAATCACTTTGATAGTATCCGCTACACGTAGTAAAATAAGTTCATGTATTTGCGTAGTTCATGTATTAGTTAAAATTGTAATTGTAATTGTAATTGTACCGCTCCCCCTATTTTATTGATTTACATTTGATCCTGTCTTTCAATAGGTTAGCTAGTTTTGTAAATAGTATAGTGTTTTAAATTCACATTGTAGTATTTCAATTTATTTTCATTCTCATACATTATTTTCTATTTTGTAAATTATATTATTGTAATTATTCTGTATTCTAAATTCATAGAAGCGTTATCCTCTTGATGTAGGTTACCCACGTTTGAGCTGTTAATGTGGAGGGTGGAGGGACAAAGGGCAGTACCCAAGTGCCTCCAAAATTCACCCTGCCCGGCTGGCGCTTGCAAGCCACTTGCATTCGAGGTTCTCAGAATAAACCATAATGTTTGTGCCCTATCATTCCTTCCTCTTCCTTACTCACTTCCTTACTCTCTTTCCTTACTCACGCATCTTCTTACAAGCACTAGACAGCCACACATGTCGGAAGACCAGTCGGGAGCTCAGAACTTGCTGGGGTGGTGCCCGTTGGTGGAAGATAGTGGAGGTGGAAATGTCATGTAGGTCGACGCCGGATTCCGTGCACTACACAAGAGCGGCATTTGTCGAAGGGTGGCAAAAATGTAGACATTTGTTTAATATGTGCATTATTTTGGCATTTTTTATTTTAAACAAAAAAGGTATATTATTCACAAATTAAAAAATTCTCCTTTTGTGTTAAATTATCGGTGGAAAATAAATTCACAGATATACAAGTATAAGTAATAAAACTTTCGCAGATGTCATTATACCGGGTGTTCCACCAACTATGGACCACCACCATAACTTCTAAAGGTTCAGGATATCGAAATGCAGTACTTGCTGAACAATGCGGAATCATGGGGTAAGTAACATGCCGTAGAGAAATAGTCTATAATATTTTTAATTTTCGAGAAATTTAATCATCTTTGATTTTTTAAATGGAACTATATATTTTTCTCACCAGCAATGGATAGATCATAAAAATAGGAATATAATGATGTATCATATGTTAGTATTTTGATATTGTGTATAAAATTAGATTTTCTGACATGAGATGTTCATGTAAACGGGCAGCCTTTGCAACAGTCGCCGTTGGGGGAAGGTGTCCATGCTGTTTTGTGGAGAGAGGAGTGTGAGAGGGGTGGCCATGCAGGATGAAGGCGTAACTGCAGCAATTCATGGTCTTCTCACGAAAAACAAATGAACAAACATAAATTTTAACGATCAGAATGAGAGATTTTTTCCCATTTGTTCATCTGAATTGAACTTTTCTTCTTCTGAAATTCCAAATCAACGGTAATCGAAAAAAAAAAGAAATAAAAAATATTGTAGCAAAAACAATAATAAAGGTCATTTCAAACTTACAAGAATGCAGTCAGTGCAGAAACAAGCCATCATTTTAAAACATCGGAAGCCAATGAACACTTTAAGATTTTCATTGTAATATGTCAATTAATTCATCAAATAATAGATAGGGAGATATTTTCTCTTATTATTTACTGTTAATAACCTTCCTATTTAAACACGTACCAAAAGAACAAAGCAATAAAAATTTTTAAATACTCTTGACAGTTCTGTCAGTGTAAATTTACCAAACTTAAACAAAAATGCATATCTGCTGTCGCGACTGCTAATACTGATTACATAGTTTCTCACTTCACTGCCACAAACTTGAAAATCCACAGCAGAAGACGGAAGTGCACTGTTTTCTTATCCATTTATGAACAGCAGTCGTATGGTTGCAAACTGAAGAGTGATCATTTTATTTAAAAATGAAATATAACAACGAAGAGACGGCGGTTGACTTCTTATTCAGTTTGAAAATTATATTTATTATTATGATCTTCCTTACGCAACCAATTTTTTATATCGTTCTTTGGAACGATCGATGTTTTGACATTTCAGTAGAAGACAAGTTAAATCCAGATAAATAAATGAAAAAAAATCTCCCATTCTGATCGTTAAAATTAGTATTTCTTAGTGTGATGTCTGTGTCAACACCAAGGATTGCTGTAGTTATGCCACTAATCCCCCACTGCCACCCTTCTCAGTCTCTCCTCTCCACACAACAGTCTTGACGTCGTGCAGGCCACCTTCGCCGAAGGAGAGAGTTGCAAGGGCTGCTACACGACTGCCCGTTTCATTCACATGTCAGAAAGTCTAATTTTATACTCAAGTTACTCTCAAAATATCAGTTTATGGTACATTATTTTAATCCTTTTTTCATGGTCTATCCATTGCTGATGAGAAAAATATATAGTTCCATTTAAAAAATCAAAGATGATTAAATTTCTCGAAAACTAAAAATATTATAGACAATTTCTCTACGGCATGTTACTTGCCCCATGATTCCGCATTGTTCAGCAAGTACTACATTTCGATATTCTGAACCGTTGAGAAGTTATGAGGGTGGGCCATAGTTGGTGTGACACATGTATAATAGAGGTTACTTTTATCACTCATGAGGCAATTGCGAAGACGAATTTGCTCGACTTTATAGTGAAAAGTTTGTATATGTTAAAAAATAGATATGTATATGTTTCAATATTCAAAACATCGTAACATGGGATCGGAAAATAGAATTTGCATAAGGACGTAAATTACCTTGGCGCGGCCCTGCCAGCGGGGGGGGGGGACTATCATCACCTCCCGACCGCACACTTGCAGGACTATAAACCATTGTAGTTGCACGCTCGGAAAAAACTCATTGTCATAAACACACACACGCGCCCGCGCAAAAACACGTCGCTTTCCTCCCCATTTTTACATCGCCAGAAATGTATAGATCTTTAATTAGATATGTTAAAATAAGTGTTAATGATATATTATGTATACATTTTAATTTATATATTATGTATACACTTTAACGTATACATTTTGGTGTAGAAAAAAATGAATAGAAATTAAAGCATTGAGACTTATTCCACTGCCTTTCTTCAGAAACTTCCGAAAGTGAAGAATTGCTTGACAAATCTTGATGCATGCAACAATAATTTGCATCGAATTACTAACATGTGGCTAGCCAATAATCTTAGTTACAAATCAAATTGACTATCAGCTATACACTTAAATTGAAGCTTATGAATGCTTTCTGACTCGATATCGTGTGTAATTTGTGCATTTAGTGGTTAATGGCCTCATCCTTACCCTTGAGTTCAACTGGCAAATTCTTGGAACTCTTTTTAGAAACAAGACATTACCAATTAGAGAACAGTTTTATTACTTCTGGAGCGCATAAAGCATCTATGAGTGGCTTAATATAAACCATCCTTCTGTTCTTCTATGCCTCTAAATTATAATACATTAGATATATCTATATTATTACTACACTAATTTTTAGGTATTCAAGGATGAAATAACAATTTTAAAAAAAGACTACAACAAATTCGTTCCCAAAATGAAGCTCGAGATGAAGGGTGTTTAACTGAATATTTCAAAGTGTTAATTTCTTGTGGCATTT
This sequence comes from Teleogryllus occipitalis, assembly GCA_011170035.1. NCBI lineage: Eukaryota > Metazoa > Arthropoda > Insecta > Orthoptera > Gryllidae > Teleogryllus > Teleogryllus occipitalis. The sequence goes on from BLKR01009549.1 coordinate 52,319, forward strand.
TCTTAAGGAGGCAGTGTGTGAGACTTTTCCAAAATGATAGCCTTTGGACGCGCGTATTATAAAAATTGTAAAGGCAGGTACCGCCTTTGCTTTTCTATATTTATCTTCAGTAAGGGAGATTCTCAGTTCGAGCTTACCGTCAATAGAGCTATTCATGAACCACAGACCAGAAAGTCCCGTATTCAAGTCACGAGGGAGGTGGATTGTCAAAATAGCTAAGTGGTTGGGAAGTAAGTTGTCGGGATAAGAATTCTAAGGGGCCGATTTTTCTGGTCAGTCGCTTCTGTGGATTCTTCCAATCTCTTCGCTTTGACAAATCATATTAGAGACACTGCACAAGGGCGTTAGGAATTACAAGACAAGAAAAAACAGAAACAGATGAAATGTACGCGCGTTTATTTGCAAAGAACTCAACACTATTTATCTTACACAGGAATGACCAGCATTCTGCGCTGCCCAGACACCTTCAATGGCGGTTGGGCGCCGTCTTGCAGCTCGGGGCGCACTCCTCGAGGCAGTGTGCACGCAAGCCACCAAGTGCATTCTCATGTTCTGGTTCACGTACTGCACTGCAGTAAGGGAAACGCATTTTCGAGTGAGTGACAAAGTTCGCTAAATCCTAAAAGTTGTAAATTATTTCGACTTACATTTCAATATGTTGAAGTCCTTTAATGTCTTTTCAATAACATTTTATCCTAGAAAATATCATTGAAAGATTGAATTTATTCAGGAGGTAAAAAACGTACAATAACATCCAATTCAAGCTACTCTTTATTTGCGTGAAACTTTTAACTTTGGTAGCCTGAAACTTGCTTATTTGCACTCAGTGACTTCCGTTTGTACGGCATCCACTTCTTAAAACAGGAAATGAGCGCTGGCCAACCATCAGTTAACCATCGGCCAACTATTGGCCAACCAACGGCTGCGCATATTTTTAGAATTACACCAACTTTCTTGAACAAAAAGTATATTTTGCGTTTATTCGTAATGATTTGTACACATTTGCAGTAGTTAAACCTTGAGTACCAATGGTTCCAAAAGAACCTGACAAAAAGTGATCACAAAATTGATAAAATATCGTACGTTAGGATTCTTATGTCTTAAGCTTACAAAACATGCTTACGAAAAACATTTTGAGATTTTTACATTTTATAATAATTTAAAAGTAAATAAAGTCAAAGAGAATTTCTTCGAGTAAAATCAATCATTTCTAGGGATCCATTTTGAGCACGATGAGAGTTCTAAAACTTTCCCCGGGCCAATTCATTCTTTATGGAAGCCTTATGAAATGCCGAATCCAAAAAAATAAAACCTTAAAAATCAAGATTTATTTGCCTGAAAGGCAGGAAAATTATACAAGCCAAGACCTGGAAATCTACCTTTATCACATACTTGGCTCATTTATTCAATTTCTATTAATTTCTAATGACATCATGGATACCATCGAGACCTTTATTCACTTCGAAGGACGAATATCAAATATATGATTTTATTGACTTTTTTGTCTGCAGATGTTGATAAAATCAATAATACTGTCGTATCAACCTATGAGATGAATTATGTGAAGATACATGATATAATCTCAAGTGTATCATGGGTCTAATAGTGCATTTTGTTGAATAATGCTTTGCAATTTATTAAAGGAAGTGAATCGATAGTAATGGAGCACTGCGTATTTCACGTTAACTCAAAAGTGCTCATGTTTAAGGATCTAAAAGTCTAATCTACTTTTGAGATTCAGAATGAGACTTTATAAGTACTAATGAAATTTTACCCTATACAATAAGAATTTATGGTCTTCTTTAAACATTTGAAATAAGAAAACTGGGAAGATTGATTTTCAATTATTATTGAGAGAAGGAAGGGTTTCTGAAACGAATCTGAATTATAATCTACTTTATTTTGCATAATTGTAATCTTATTAGTGTATTTAATTCCAAGTTATTTTGCTCTAGAACCCTTTTCAAAGTAATATTTATTATGCAAGATGAATTCTTAAGGATTTTGGGTAACACAATTAACGAATAAAAATGTATATAGATTTACATCCTCAAACTTTCACGTAGCTGCAAGCTACGGAAAAGTTCTGATACAACTAATATTAATCCCATTGAAGAGGTTGTATTTCATCACGTGTCTAATATTCCTAGATTCTGTTTGCTATTAGTAGTCGGTGAGAGTATAAAACAGGGATGTGCAACCGGGTGTGAACAGAAAGTACACGGCTAGCTGTTTGATCAAATTTTGAGATATGTTGGGATTCGGTATCAACAATCAACATAATTTTGCGTAGAGTGGTGATAATACAATTGAACATTTTGTGAACTTTGAAAAATTATAAATAAAGATTTTGTTGAAAATTAAAATCCTAAACCTTTCACACAAATTTCCTATAAAAGTACTTGCTACGCGAGGAGTATAACAATACTGTATATTATGTTACTTTGAAAATGAACCCCTTTTTATGGTCACATTCTCGAGACTCATCGTATAAAAAGTTTTTAAAACTATAGGTCTATGTACAGGAATAACTACAGAACATTTTCCCCAGTTTCCAATATGTCGTTTGAATTGCACGCGTCATCTTTAACGAGAGTATTGCAAAAGACGAACAATATCGTTTCATATTATCTTACAAAAATCATTTTCTTATCTGAAACAGCTGCCCGAAATTCTACTTGTCCGATAATACATGTTTTGTTATCTATTGAAACCGTCGGACTGGACATCGCGAATGCACGTCGTGTCTACGAGGGCCATCGACCAAGAAGGTACAGTCTCTCCAGAAATTAAAAGAAAAAAATCCCCGTTTTCTAGTGCACGATAACATAACTTTCTCTTGTTCCGAAGTATTCGTAAGGCGAGAAAGTAAAAATAATACCCCTGAATTATGGGCAATCAGTTCATGATCATATCTTTTGACACATTTTATTGTCGCTAATTTTACTGATTTAGACTAAGATAATCCCGTTAATTACATATGTTTAAGTGTTTCTCATCTCGTGAGATTGAAAATATGAAAATTTCAAAATCGAGTTTCGCGAAATGTTACCTAAAAACTGTATCACTTTACCACTGAGTATTCTTATTTCAAATGACTATTCCAGGGTGTTCGAGATTAAATCTGATTACAGATGAATACATACTACACGTTTTTCAGTTTCAGAGGAAAGTTTTTCAGTTTCAGAGGAAAAGCTTCGAAACTTTAGGATGCTTTCTTCACGACAATTACGTTAATAATAGACGTAACACGTTTTCTACTCATAATGACATGTAGTATCCTGAAGAATTTACCATAAATAAGAGATACGTCGAAATCATGGCAACCATGTAGTGTGTTCACATCCATTCGTTTCTACTTCATAAACCCATCTAAACTCGAGAACCATCAAATTGTAAACGCAAGGGTCAAACATTTCCTAGCGTATGTCATAATTACGGTCACATGGCGAGCTTTCCGCTAAGGGCGATCCTGGCTACGGCACTAACATAGCGCCCTCGTGGCGCAAAGTGGGAGCAAAATGTCCGGGCCGGGGGCAGCACGTCAAAATGGCGGCGGGCGAGAGTCGTGGCTTCCGCGCGGACCCGCGTTGCACGTCCCTGGCGACGACGCCGGTCGTCGGCTCAGAATTTGGCGGCGAGCGCGTCCTTGGCGCCGATCGAGTGCCGCTTGGGGCCGTTGGGGGCCTTGAGGTCGCCGAGCGCGCCGCTGGCCGCCGCCGCCAGCCGCGCCTGGTGCTTGCCCTCCTCGCTGTGCTGCAGGCTGTACGTGAAGTAGATCAGGAAACCTGCGGGCAGAACCGTTGATTCATGCATTGATTAGTGATTCAGGGCGCGACAACGGCTATGGTCATTAGTTCCGTAAGTGTAGTGCATGATTTATCGCGGGAGGTGGCAGTGATCTTCCCTCGCTGGATAGCGAGATCCGGCGCCGACATACGTCTGGCCGGATGGCGTGCGGGGTTTTCCCTAACCGGTTTTCCCTAACCAGGTATCTCCCAGCGGGGCACCGTCCCAGCCGGGACAAACTCTAAGCTCCCTACTGGTCTCCCGACAAGTGTAGTAGTGCCTGAGTGTAAGTAAGGGGTGAGGATATGTCAAGGAAGAGCCAGGAAATATTACGCGCAGTCCGTGGCCCGTGTGGAAGGGTACTGCTCCGGCATTTGCCCGGTGTTGATCGGAGAAACCACAGAAAACCACCGAGCAGAGCAGCCGGCCGCTAGATTTCTCCTCCAGAGAACGGCTGAATTTGACCAAGTTATGTATCTACTGTCGAAAACCCTGCCACCGTCAGGACTCGAGAACCCCAGGACCTCCCGGTCAGAGGCACGGCAGCTACATCAATTGATGCCCTGAGCTACCTAAGCCGATGTGGGCAGAACGGGTCAACTGAAGTCACCATCCAGAAGCGTTGGACCAAGGTAGAGGAGAGGGCATCCCCTCAACCCCACAGTTTTTGACCCTTTACTTAATTTAATCAAAACAATGACTATACATCGCAATTACAACACATTCCAATGGAGTATTTCCATTATGAATAAATACATATTTTTTTAAACTTCAAAGGTTACTTTTTTATTTGGAGAATATTTAGAGGAGGCAGAATCGAAATTTGCCCCTCCCCCTTGAAACACGTTCTGAATCCACCCCTGTAATCGAAAATGCGACCAAGTACTGTAATCGAAGGAGGGTTTCAATTCGTCAAAAATCGGATTAAAACAGCAAACGGAGTATTTGTCGAATAATAAAACAAAATGAACAAAACTATTTTAAATAAAAAGAAAAAGCGTTCTGTTAATCACAAATATAAAATCAGTGATACTACATGGGTGTGAAACGTGATAAGATACCAAACAAATAGTGTAAGTACGATTACAGAATTTGTAGATATTTAATCCTTTCTAAAAGGTGTTTTCGGCGTATCTTATAACCATGTGAGTCGAGTGAGAAATGCAAATGAGATGTGTCACAAGCTGAACAAAAACAATAAAGTATAATGAAAAAATTAATGGATTGGAGAAACTCTTGGGAAACGTACAATAAGACTGGGAAAAGAGGTCCTTCTACAGTATAATCAAGGTGCCAGAAAACCTAGACATCGCAAAACCACGTGGAGGACATGGTGTAACTGGCATGAAACGGAAAGGCCAGCTACCTTCGGGCCCGTTTAGTTAAGAAATGAAGGGCACACGTGGAAAACGGCGTATGTCGTTTTATGAATATGAAATGTTTGCAACTATTTTGTAACCATTAAAAAAATAAAGAATGTAAATTATATTATTTAATAAACACAATGACCTGTTCAATGCCGACCTGGTTGACCGAAGTGGTCAAAAGCGGGTACCAACTCAGCGCTTCAGTCAGAAGGGTCGCGGGTTCGAGTCCCGCCATGGGCATGGCTATTTGTTCCGTGTCTCTCATGTATGTGTTGTCGCGGAGGACCTCGCGTTCTGTTGACCTCAGATCAGAGGAGCCCGCAAATGTGATGGTGTCTAAGGTATGGTCAAATATGCGTTCCATCGGGGCGTAAAGTCTGTTGACTGGATGAAGCCGTAGAAAAAATCTATTTAACTCTCCCCACCCCCTCCCAGCCCACTCGCCCTGTCGGTCCTGCCCTCCCCCGCAAGAAGGTCGCCTTGATTCACTGCGGGGTTCATAATTTCTACTAAACAAATTTTGAGTAAAATTTACACATCGCGAATCCACTTTTTTTGGCTGCTTATAATCGTTTGTGCAAAATTCGGAAGCTGTCATACCGGTGGTTCAAGGGTTTTCATGGAACGTATCATGCTACTGTCCCAGGATATGATTCCAACTTAGTGTAGGTAAGAGACTGGAAAAAATGCTCAAACAGAAAACCAAACTCTCCTTGCATTAGAAATCCTTACAGGTTTCGGTATCAGGAATAATGAGGACCGTTTAATTAGAGCAAAGACGAAATAACGATGCAGCAACACGTTTTTAAGAAAAAAAAAAAAAAAAAAAAAAACTAGCCACCAAACTTACTGTGGCTTTGAAGGGCAGACAACCATGAACGTTGTCTTCCGAGTTCAAGAATCAAGCATTCTGTGGTTGTGTGAATGACATAAAACATACATTTTTCCGCCTTGCTCGTATCCATAGTTATTGCAGTATAAATATAATTTACGTTTAGCCGTCGTCTTTACCATACATTATATTTATCTATACTTATACATTATATTTATCTTTACGCTATATGCTTACTTTTCATTATTGCTACATACTTGAATTAGTTGATTTTATCCGCAATGTTCTCTAGAGCAAACGCAACATAATAATAGTTCTGACGATTTCCGCCCACCTGAACGAATACGTAAGCAATTTATGTATGTTTTTCTAATATTATTTTTGGTCCAGTGAGGTAAAAAAAAAAACAACAAAATTACAGGAAGTAATTTCATAAATCATTACTGTTCGAATGAGTTGAGGCGGGGCAAGCATTAAATAAACCGAAAAAGTCAGTAGTTTCTTAGCAAAATTGTTAGTTTTATTCCTTCTTGAAGAAAGTTACTCATTTGATTCAACTGTATATGGATGTTTACTTCTATAAGGCGAAATATCATTTACATCAGCACATTGTAATTTGTGAAGATATGGTGAACAATCATAATTATCAAAGCTCTGGAAATATCGTTGTTTTTACGAATGTAATGAACATATTTTAATTTTAAAATTCAATTCCTAAACATGTAATTATAAAAATAAAAATAATAATAATTTGAGTGTTATATACTGAAAGTATTTTATTCAAAAGAGAAATATTGTTTCGATTTTCATGCACTCCGTCGATCACCCCATACTCTTCTCGATGTGACATTTTTTATTAAAATATTCAAGATAAACAAACTCATTTTCACACTAATTAATAGGAAGTGATCAATAAAATTGTATTAAAGAAAAATTGAAGAACAACTTAGTAACAGCGATAATTTTATACAGATGCGTGTTTTATCTCAAGGGGAAAAATTATTCCTGTTAACTGACCGTTAAATTTATGTATCTCGGCAAGACAATGATTAAAGCTATGAACTGAAACGTGCGTCATTTTATGCGCATGCTTGGGAGACTTTCTTCAATAAACGAGGCGAAAGCTTATCTCTGAAGTAGGTTTGTAAAATCGAGACAGCATCGCGAACGCTCGCGGACTAGCCCATGCGGGGGTGGGGGGTGGGGGGGATGGCCCCGAGATGAACCAGTGCGGACTCGCGAGCTGTAGGTGTGCCCAGCCGAGTGCGGCTTCATCTGGTTGGGGACTGCCATCCTCTGCGAACGAGAGTGATCACTTCGACCTCATTTCAACTACCCAAGTTCTGTGAGCAAATAAAAAGTATTGATTTTATAGGTAGAGTTCAAGAATTTCGAATGAAAACTTTTCAGAAATGAAAATTAAAACAAAAAAGTTACGCTTCTTTTGTGTATCGTGCATTAAATAACGCGAATACACTTAAATTTCATTTTTCTGAAAACCAGCAATCCCCCGAAACATACTTCCCTACATTCACCCTTGTTAATTCAAGAACGGTTTATGTCCAATTATGTAAATCTATAGATTAATAAAAATATATGTCTGATATTCTGTTATGCACACACCACGTTGCCTGTATTGTATAATGTACGAGAGATTTTCATACATTATTCACAGATTCCTGCATTCTTTTCAATATTTCTAATACGTTAGTTTCTTTATTTTCAGCTTAAAACTTGTAATAGATTTTAATTAAATTACTTAAGTTTAATTAATTACATCATTAATTAATTTTTAATTAACTTATTTAATTAATCTTTAAGTAATTAAAAATATTCACAATACATTTTTAAAAAATATTTAAAATATGCTAAATTTTTACTAGTCTCTCACATTTTTGGCCATAATAGCAATATTCTGATCGAATCGTACCGAGATCAGTGCGAGGGAAAAATTGCCGGTGACACAAATTACCTCGACGAATCGCGTTTTCTTCACGAATCCGATCTCTCGGGATCGACCATCGGCCATCGCTGCCTCATCAAAAACAGGAAAATGAAGCAAGGCATGAGCAGGAGCAACAGGCCGACGACAGTCAACAGCAGCAGCACGATAAGCACGGCGGACGCGTACACTCGAAACATGGACGGGGCCGTGGCAACAATTGCCGCGCGGCGGGCGAAAGTCCAGCCTCGCGCCGCGTCGAGGACAAAGGCGGAGGCGGCCCCACGTGACGCTCGATAAGGGCTGACAAGCGCAGCACGCGGCGGCGACGCGACACGACGCGTCGCGATGCGATGGGACGCAACGCGGGGCGCCGCGCCGGGCCGGTACGGTGGGCGGCTTCGCGATAGCCCGGGCGGCGCCTGTGGCGGCCCCGCTTTTTCTTCTCCTCCGTTGCCCTGGCGGCGCTGTCGCTCGCGTCAAACAACTTCCCATCTTCCTCGTTCTCTTCCTCTTCTTCTCCTTCCTTCCCTTCTCCTTCTTCCTTCCCTTCTCCTCCAACATTCCCTTCTCCTCCTTCATTCTCTTCTCCTCCTTCATTCTCTTCTCCTCCTTCATTCTCTTCTCCTTCTTCATTCTCTTCTCCTTCTTCATTCTCTTCTCCTTCTTCATTCTCTTCTCCTTCTTCATTCTCTTCTCCTTCTTCATTCTCTTCTACTTCGTTTTCTCCTTTCTCTTCTTCTTCTTCGATCTCTTCTCCTTCTGCGATCATACACGCTAAATAATTAACGCAAGTTAAAGCTAATTTCAGACTGTCAGTTCATAAGTCGTTTAGTGCTTAGACCGGGAGCGGTAGCTCAGTGCATCAACTGATGTCATTGCAGCGCCTCTGACTGGGAGGTCCTAGGTACCCACTCCCCACGGCGGCAGGATTTTCGACACTAGCTTTTCAGCTAGGTCGAGTTCAGTCGCTGTCTGGAGGAGAATTCTAGCGGCCGGCTGCTCTGATCGGTAGTTTTCCGTGGTTTCTCCGATCAACACCAGGCGAATGCCGGATCAGTACCCTAACAAACGGGCCACGGACCGCGCGCGATCTTTCCTTCCTTTTCCTTGTCCTCTCCTCTTCCGTAACACACACACACACACACACTAACATGCACTACACTACCACATATTCCGGGAGACTGGTTGGGAGCTTAGAGCTTGTCCCGGCTGGGGCGGTGCCCCGCTGGTGGGAGAGTCCTGGTTAGGGGGGAAACCCCGCTAGCCGGCGGTAGGTCGCCACCGGATCTCGCCATCCAGCGGGGAAAGATCACCGCCGTCTCCCGAGAAAAAATATGCACATCACTAACGGGAGTAATGACCAAAGCAGTTGACGCGCCCGAAAACACGAAAAAATCAATCAATCAATCAATCAATTTAGTGCTTAGTTACAATACTATATGAAAGATAACGAATATGTTGATTCAGAAATCCTCTTCTGGATGATCATCGGTACAGGGCCCCGTACAAATTTCTTCATAGAATGACAAGAACTCATTAGGGATGTATTGCAGAACTTTTTCTAGGTCCACAATTTTCTTGTTATTTATAGCAACTTTTCCAGAATATGCTTCCTTGACTGCCAGTTGAGGAATTTTGAGGGTACTTTCTGTACAGAGCAAATATAAATTTACACAAAACATCAATGAAATGGGATACTTCCACTTCACCAGGTGTCGAACGTTTGTGAATAAAACCGTCATAATGTAATACCTGAAATTGCTGTTTCTCTTTTCTTGTTTTTCCACAGGAGCATTTTGATAACACAGTTTTTCCCAGTGTATTCAGAGAACTCGTCATCCCCAGGATATGGCAAGTTCTCGAACTCAACAGAGACTTTTCTGCTCAGTATTGTGACGGTGCCTGCTACTCCCTCTCAATTTATTTTTACTCCTATTTAATTAATTGGTTGGCTAGCTCGGTTTTTGTTGTATAATTGAGCTCTGATATACTCACTACCTCAAGGTTACATCTGTTTCTTTCTTGTGAGCTGAAAATATACTGCACATACGAGAATCCGGCTGGTGAAGACCTCTATTTTTGTTAGGAATTTACTAATTTACTGGTTAAGTAATTTTGAAATAACACCTTTTTTACTGAATTAATGTTCCAGCGACATGAAGTGCCGCTGCTATTTATCTATAATTAAAAATACCTTTCGGGCTGCATTGACGTGGTTTATCGGACATTTTATTGAGAAACTTAAAATAATTCTTATACGACCGGAAGACCTTCTCATCAGCTTTGACGTAGTTCTTCTTTTCACGATGCAGTGGGTCAGTGATACTTTAGCGATACTCCAGAAGCTATTCCCGGATGATATTACAGTTTTGTTCAAACATGTGCTCACCATCGCATATTTTATGTGGAATGATGAATTGTATGAACAAAATGATGGTGTTGCAGTAGGCTACCCTCTTAGTCCGGTTGTCTCCAACTTATACATGGAGAACTTTGAAGTTGAAGCTCTGAACACCTCGCCACACAACTCCATGTATTGGTTTCGTTATCTCGACGACACCTTCGTGAAATGGAGTCACGGAGAAGATACTCTCAACGAATTCCTGAATCATCTAAATAGTATCCATGCTCGTATCCAGTTCACTATGGAAAAAGAACGGGAGGGAAAACTGGCATTTCTGGACGTGTTAGTCTGCAAAAAGGTAGACTGTTCTCTTGGTCACATGGTGTACAGAAAACCAACACATTCGGGTAGGCATTTTGAACAAAAAGTAAAACCACCACCCAAGCCAGAAGAGAACCACGACAAAAACCCTTGTTTATTGCGCAACCCGGTTATGTGAAGCAGATAACATAAATGAACTCATTCTCCTTGACAGAGCCCTACACGATAATGGATATTGTTCTACCGAAGTCACGAGAGCTCTCCATCTTAATAAAAAAGTGCACCTCCTACAATAAAAAATACTCAAAAACAAAAAATAATTCTACCGTACTTGAATGGCATCTACGGACCACTTAAGGAAAATTCTAAAAAGCACAGGATATCGACACCATTTTCAAGCCAGTTACCAACTCAGTTACGTACCTTGTCTGGATCGGCTAAGGATGCAAGAGATACACTATTTAGCAGGAGTCTATAAAATTCCCTGTTCTTGCGGTGCTATATACATTGGCACCACTCAACAGTGCATTAACACCCGTCTCTCCGAACACAAAAGGAACTGTCGTTTTGGCCAAACTAAGAAGTCTGGAGTCGGAACACACTTTTTCCGGTCGTGAGCAAGACATAAGATTTGAAGATGTTGATGTTTTATCCCGTATGGGACACTCTCATGTCCGTCTTCACCGTGGGGCGTCTTCACCGTTCTGTTTAGGTATATGGGCATGTTGAGGCGACATTTGCTTGGAAGTAAGACTGGAATATGGTCAGAATCAAGTTCGAATATTACCGATAAATGTAAGTTAATGTTTGTGTAGGTTAGGCCAATGTCGAGAATGTCTGGTTTGCGCGAACGGTCTTGTGGGTAGTAAGTCGGTTCACTGCGGGAGATAATATTAATATTGGTATTGTTTACTAATTGGGCTAGAATTTCACGTTGGTTGTTGGATTGGCATCCCCTGTTACTGTTTTTGGCATTGATGTCACCTAATAGCACAACTTTATCATTGAGGTTAAATAGATTTTGGAGGTTTGTGTTTATTATTTCTATTGTGGGAGGTTTGCATCAAGCTATCTTCAAAGGGTTATTGTTAATTATTATTGAGGCTGCTATAGTTTCTAAGCCTGGTGTGTCCGGCAGAGTTTCCTGGTTATGCCTGTGAATAGATTTAATTGCGATGAGTACACCACCGCCTTTCGTTTCGGTTCTGTCAGTTCTATATAGATTATATCTGGGAATATATTTCTTTTGATCACTCACTCTTGTTCTTCGTTTCGGTACAAGCTACATCAACGTTGTAGTGATGAAGGAGTCTGCCGCAGTAGCAGATGAAACGTTTAGGCAAAAAAATGTCCAGTAGACCACGGCTATGCAGCCCGAAAGGTATTTTTAATAGTATATCCAGCCGTGAAAGCCTATATTGCTATTTATTTAATTTAATTTCCCTTTCTACTCTCATCAAATTTAGACAAAATTTTTAGTTATTTAAATTTATTATTCCTAGCTAATGATGGTCATCGAAAATTTATAATAATTAATTTTAGAGATATTTCTCTTTTAATTTAACTTACTACGACATTCTTGGCCTTGAACATTTACTAACTGCAAAGTCTTTTTTATTCTTAATTACTACACTTTCCTGGTAATGAAATACTGCTATCTTGGCGATCAGTAGTATAGTGCGTCTATTAAGAGTCGTCCTTCTATTTCTTGAAGTTCCTCACTATGTTCGTATCTGCTCATGTTTTTGCATCGTCCGCGCTCTACTTGACTTGCTTTCTGCTTACTATTAGTTATACCTTCGCGACTAGCATTTCGCATATTAAATCACACTCCGTTCTGACTGTTAAACTTTCTCTAACATTACTAATATAATTTTTAATATTCGCGGTTAACATTCCGCCTATTAAACCACGTTCCACTCTAACTTCATACTTTCTACAGCTCGCGGATATTCATCCTCCCATTACCAGATCGAGTCATAATCTGAGGACAAATTTTCATTTATCAACTCAACTTGTTTTTACTTATTACATGCTCTCATTGTTAGTCCTTGACTTCGATGGTAATGTGTCCTCTGTAACTATGTTAACCGAGTTCTCTTATCTACGATAACAATGTCTCTTTTATAGAATATAATTTATTAAACTATTTTTCTAATGTTTTAAATATATGTGCGAACTCGTTTTTCTTGGTGTTTACTAAAGCCTTACGTTCCGAACGTCTCATTTCTGTTCATATTTTCCCTTTCAGCCTATTACATTTTGTGGACATTATTTTTATATTTTATAAAAAATATCCTATAGGCATTTTGACCTATCTCGGTAATTATACATCCAATAGGAATATATGACCTGTTTTCAATCTAAACTGTGAGCCTACATTTGTGGAGATGGAAAATGAACTAATTTCAATTTCGTAAAAAATGGAGGTGAGTGGATATCGAACTCATCGATTTAATTAATTTCTATAAGAACACTAATTAGTAATTAAATCACGGGATGTACGTCGGCGTTCAACGGGCACATCGATCAGACGAGTCGACCAACGACATAGTAACTATTTCGATATTGAAAAAAAATCTGCTCAGTCATTTATCATTTATCATCGAGGGTGAATGCTCATGAATCACACTGCCCTGCCAAAAGCGAATTGGGGGCAACAATTCAGTGATCACGCACTTGCGTCATAGTCATAGTTCAAATTTGAAACGTCCAAGGCAAACACGAACACTATCGGCCCTGTGAAGATGCATTTATATATTACCATGAGTCGGCGATCTGAATATTTACGACTACTAAAAGCGGAAAAACTTTGGAATTCGGTGCCTGAAAAAGCTTAAATGTTCCTCAGTGGACGCGGAAGGAATCTACGAAATAATAGTTTCTTTTTATTTTAAAGTGGATAAAAGGGAGCATTAGGCAAGTTGTATTGGTTTTACAAGTGCGGCAGCGCTCTGGATGTAAAAGAGCATGTGTAATACGACTAGATTTTATCTTATCCAAAGGCCCTTTTAACATTTTGAAATATTTTAAGGAATACTAAACTGTTGTCTGTTATCTCATTATTAATAATAAAAAGATTCTGACGTTTTCGGCACAGACACTTCATATTATTTTTCGAATCTTCATCTAAATCCGTGCTTATCTGCTGTATGTCTGGGGTTATGCCGGAGGGAGAGGCCAGTATAAAGCAGTGTTTCACCCGTTCTGAAGTTGACGGGGCATATACAGCGAAGTTCTAACGATTTTGCTTCTTCTTATAGATAAAATACTCATATAACCAACGGTTTGTGCTTTGGAGCGCTCTAGTAGCAAATATTTAGCAATACGACAATTGGTTAGCACCAAATGTTGCAATAACATAGTATATATCATATATATTAAAGGCGCTCTGATAAGATAAAATGTTTTATTTAAAAAAAATTGGCTTCTCTAAAAACTCGTTGAATTCTCTACAATTGAGTCAACCTCAAAATGGAAATGAACTGAATTAAAGAAATGGGATGTGAATGAAAGGAGTCTATTCATATGTAATAATTCTAGTCGATATACGTGATTGTCCTATAGATTCAGCGATTAATAGTCCGTGATTGAACTTCAGAGTAGAATCTATAGACGACAAGAAGTACGTACTACATTGTTAGAGCAATAAAGTCTGTGCGTTATTATTAATTTAAAAGAAACAAACATTTTCTCAACTAACGTTCTTCGGGTTAATTTATTTGGAGATAATTGTGGTTTACACTGGCGATATTTTGTTGAGATCCAATCTCTCAATTACAATTAATTAATGCTAAATGAAATAATAATTCATGTTCGAATTAATTCCCGTTACCGTGTTAGGCAAGATATTAATATATTTGTAATGAATATTGATGAACAATTACACTCCTGATACTATTACATACAATTCGTTTCCCGTCCTAAAAGATGACATCCTGACGGTTCAACGATGAGTCAACAGCAAGCGATGTCTGCGATACGGAGTTCCCAGTCACTGGGGTGGATGCGCTGTATTTGTCGAGGAATGTTGTGAAAGGTGACCCGGTTCATGATGAAATGACCCAAGGGACTCATTGTGTTTCGGAGAGGAAATAAAGGAGAAACGAAGTAGCTGGAGTTGCAGTTGCGTCGCGTTGGAGTCCAAAGGTAAGTAGAGGAAGCCTAAAATACATTTTTTAGTTACTTCGAATGTTTCTCAATATTTTAATACAGTAAAACTTGTCTAAGTTGGAACCTGTATAAGGCGGAAATCTGCCTTCGCCGGAAAAAAGTCTCAGAACGGACTATTTTCCAATGCAAAATACATTGGATAAGCCGGAAACATGCGAAACGCGGAAACGGAAGGGGATTTTTAGATCGACGGTATTAAAATTCTGGATAAGACGGAAAATACATATTGTTTTGAAACTAAGTATTGACTTGAAAGTCTGGCGACATCGTATCAAACCTCGTCCCCGTCGTAAACATTGCACCTCGTCCAAACGTCGTTTCCCTTACTACTCGTGTGAAAGCTACTGTTTATACGTAATAGCACTGACTTTCAGACGTCCGTGTGAAGGAAGGAGAGCCGTGAAGAGCGACCCTTCTACTTCTACTTAATGTAATGTGTTCTTTGGGTTCAATGGCTCTAAACGTTTTCTATTGTTCAGTTCGACGAGCTGCAGATATTGTGTTAATCAAGTGTTTATGTCAGGCGGCAAATTGAAGACGACAACTCTTACTGAGAAAATTAGACTAATTGAAGCATATGAACAAAGTAACACTTTTGTCAAGGTTTTGATAAAGAAATTTAAAATTGGGAAAACTCACGTGTAACAAACCTTAAAAACAAAGACAAAATAAAAAAGAATATTTTTACAGGGGATTGCCACTGTTTCACGAGGACCTCGGCAAATAGCTGAAGCTTAAATCATCAGATGAATTCACCCATTCCTACAAATATTGAAGAAAATAATATTTCTTTTACTTTTTAAGGTATCATTGGTTTCATTAGACATCGTGTGGCCTTTTTTGTAAGTCATTTTCTTTGTCTATCCCGGGACGTCTTCGTTTCTTTGAAATGTAGTGCTTTGGGGAATATAACAGATTCCGATCAGCACTAAAACAATACAGTTGCTATTGTTTTAGTGCAAATACAACAAAGTAAATACATTAATAAAAAACGAAAAGTATCCAAACAAATATTGTGTATCCCCTCTGAAAACCTCGATGAATGTAGGAGATGTATCAATAAAGCTTACACCAAGGGGCGACAGTATGTCACCAAGGGACGCCAAGTTACTGCTGATCATTTTCAATCCTGGGAAATCGCTCTCAAATAGACAATGGGCTGCAAGTGGAAGACATAATGGAACCGAATGCCACGAAAAAGTTCATTCTCTTCAACGTGGCAGAAATGACGCCATTTCAGCTTAGTGTCTCTTACGTCGTTGAATTTATCAACCACTTTATTAATATGAACAGGTTATACAGTAATATTTTGAACTTCAACATTTATTGCAATATCTCAATATGTCGCATACGAGCTGTTAAAATTAAAATCCTCAATGTTGCCTACTGTATATTTTAATTATTCGCTTAAAATTTAACTTGAATCACTGATTATTTTGCACTGCCAACGTTCAGTAAAATTAGAAATTAATTATTAAAATATTACAATCTAATTAACATACAAAACGGCACCAAGTTTTAAAACTTGTTGATAGAGCGCCTTTCAGCGCAATTTTGCTTTTGGTATTCCTAAACGGTTTAAACCGATATCTGCTGAAGTAAAATCTTATGACTCTTTTATAGCTTCTAACTTCAAGTGTGTTTGAATTCCTTTATCACAACATTTAATCAAAAGGATTTTTGCAAAATACTCATGAATGCGCATTTTATAACTAACTCCATCTTCATTAATGTTGAACCACTTATAATGAAAAGAGAAGCGATAACATTATCCAACTCTGGAAAATAACAGGAATATTGGAAATTGGTATTCAGCTCTTAACTTGCGAAATCAACGTCCAACGTGGTGGACTGAATCATTTACGTACATCATATTGTTGATAAAATATTCCTGGAGTTGTTAGAGCCCCAAATGTAAATCAAATTAACTGCAAACTCATTTATTATCCATACTACGTCATTCAAAACTAGGATATCCAGTTGATGTTGCAGGAATTGACTTACCTAAGTGAATAAAATTATTGATCAAACACTAAAATTTAGTGCCTCTTCAGTTTCAGTCAGATATTGTGGTAATTCATATTGAATGCAAATTCGAAGGGAATTTATATTGACTTGAAGTTTTCAATAAAGTTTTATTGTTGTAAGTAAATGACATGGGTGTTGATCATCATGCGTCATTTCAATGTCTTCTTCAATCGCCCCCTTTCAATTTCTTAATCATTAATACTACTTAACATTTCTAAATATTTCACGGATACCTCTAAATGTTACATACTTCATCGATAGTATCATTACAAGCAAGTCATTTACATCCTTGATCAATTAACACCTTTAAGAACAATGTTCACATTTGAATACACAATGTCAAGGGCAAACCATGTGTGTTACGTTCTCAAAAGAGTTGAAAGTATCACGTCCTTTTCGAAGTATTGAGGCACGATCACAACCTTACGAAAATCTTGTTTTGAGAGACCTTTACAATCAAAGAACAGGGGCTGACGTGTCGTGTCGCCTAACCTAACAACCTCAATCAACCTCAAAATCAGTAAAAGATGTGAAAAACGCGATATCTTTATCGCGGAAGTTGTGCTGCGACACTCCTGAACAATGGCCGTTGCAAACACTTGAGAGACCGATCTACCCGTTTAGCCGGCGCCAGCCACCAAGCCTCAGACGGCGTCTTGCGTAAGCGGAATGTCAAGATGGCCTCGGCCGGCTTAAGTGGTGGACGCCGCCCCGGGCAACGATCCCTTTGAGCTACGTGGCCCCGCGGTCAACAGAGGCCGAGGTTTTTCAACACTTGAGCCTGCATTTTTTTTTCTGCATCGCTCTTCCGTTCTGTTCCCCAGGGTTAACTGTAAGGAAGGGGCGCCCGCAAAGCCACATGTGTTCGCTCTATAGATTCTCTCCAGTAGTTTGTAAGCACGTGGCCAACGCATGCTCGCATTTCGTTTGAGTTGCTAAGCATCTGTCGTTTTGTATTTTCAGTAAAAATAGCCTGACGGAGGTATTGAATTTTAGCCGTAAGTAACTACGAGCATTGAATGTTAACTTCTACACAGAAGATGGATAAAAAACTTATTTCATCAAACAGTAAAAAAAAAAAAATTTTCTTGCGAATAATGACACGCCTCAGGTAGTGGAGATGAAGAATAAGAGCATTTGAAAACACGGACGAAATATTATTTTCAAATATTAAGGCGCATGATCCCTCACGTCTGAAAAATTAAAATTGCGAGATGGACGAGGGCAGATGTTAGTGAGGGGGCGAATACATCGGAGCCGGCTGAGGCCTCTCGCGACTAGCCCACGGGGCGATGGTCGCCCGGGAGGGGCGGGGCGGGGCGGGGCGGGGCGGGGCGGGGCGAGAGTGGGGGAGGGGATGGGTGGGATGGGGGCAGGGGCCTTGGGGCAGCGCAGACCCGCTCTCTGCGCGCGCAACACATTCAGAGTCGCGGTTGCTATTATTAAACCGAGCGTCGGTCAAATATGAAATGAGGCATGCGAGGTCGAAGCCCACATAAGACAAGGGAGCTGTCATTTTCTAACCGTGGCGAGGAAAATAATGTGCTTTTTGTGTTAGATCCTATTCCCTTATACTTGTAAAATCTATTTATGATGATGATGATAATGATAATAATAATAATAATAATAATAATAATAACAATAATAATGACAACAAATTGCCCACCGAGAACTACAATGTTTTGTCTAAAAATGTACAGAATCAAATAAGCGACTGGGTGTTTGTAGTTAACACATTTGACCTCCGTACTTAATCCAGAAGGTTAAATAATTTAAATAGCATCCACTATTCTTTGAAAAATCTTACAACCTTGCGAAAGGCAAAACCCTTCGACTAGTTTTGTTCATGTGCGCAGCGTGAACTCACCGATGAGCAGCCAGAGGGAGAACCTGATCCAGGTGTTGGCGTCGAGCATCAGCATGAGGTAGATGTTGACGAGGACGCTGAGCGCCGGCAACACTGGGACGAAGGGCACCTGCGCAGATGCTTCCGGTCACGGCCAGATCAGGGCGCTCTCATCTGCCTCGGCAAGGGAGCTGCAGCGGCGGCGGGAGTGAAGGTTATTGCGAAGGGGAGTGGTTGGAAACAAAATGGAACGCAGGAAAAAAGGAGATACGGATCCCGTAAATTATATTTGTAGAGCTATCAACGGATTATAGAAGCGTATCTTATTTTCTGAGTAATTTAGTACTTCAAATTCCCCAGGAATACAGTGGTATGTTGTTTAATACGACTAAATTGCACAGGAATATTGCTGCTGTGACTCTTGGTCTCGTTTTGTCCCAATTTTTGGTACGGCCTAGGTAGGGTCACAATGAAAGAGCTACATTTGAGTTACTTAGAACACGAAAATAAAGTTGTATGGCCAGTTTTAATGTACTTAAAAGTGTTTACATTATTTGGAAAGTAGCACAATTCATAATAACTAGCGGCGAAAGAAAAAATAAGCCACAATATAAAAATCGTATTAAAACGAGGATAAATTTCTCGAGTTGACTTCAATATCCATATCACTAGGTCGGAAGAACGCGACACAGTTAACTTATCTTTCAAGTGTAGGTCGTATGTGCATATAACACGTTCTTTGAGTATACCTGGAGATAAACTCTTATTTAAACATACTGTCAAAGTAAGACATGCTGGCGCCGACGAACTGATAAAAATGAATACCAAATATTACTCCAGAACAGCAATTAGTGTGTTCAAGAGAACAAAGTATCTTTATTTTAAGAAATGTTTAGACATACTCTCCACTTCTTATTTAGATAGCAGACCTTAAGTACGGTGCAGTTTATGAAGCGAGAAACAATAGTGTACTAGTGAAAGAGGATAAACTGAATGTTTCCAGGGAGTTTCAAACCTAAATATCCATGATATTTTATTACTTTCATCATTATTTCCAGTCTGATATATTCATAGTCACTGACGAAAAACTTGACTGTTTTAAAATATGGGCATTCTTGGACATCCAAGAAGTGTCGAAATGTAAAAGAAAAGATTTATTGATATTTGCAATAATTTTCCTTTGGAAGTAATTGCTAAATAAAACATAAGTAATATTATAAACCGATTTATTTGACAGTGTTAAATAGAAAATGCATCTCATTTCGAAATCCTACTTGGGAGTATTGGTGATTACGATAACATCGTGGATAAGTGAGCGACGTGGGACGGTGACCCCGTCGAGGGGTGTTTGAATAGGGTCGACGTGTGGGCGCCGTGTGCGAGTTTCTGAGTACGAGCAGAGCGTGGGTGACGTGGAAAGGGGGGTGTTGGGTGGTTGTGGGGCGTTGCGCGTGTGGGTATGGAGGCGCGAGAGTGGGGTGTTGGGATCTGGAGTGTGTTGCCGTGTGAGGTGGGGTAGTGTTGAGCGTGAGGGTGTTGGAGGTGCGTCGGTGGTGCATTGGTGGCCGAAGGAGGTGGTGGCAGGGGAGGAGTGTGGGAACATGTAGCCGTATGGTAGTTCTAGGCCTGGGGTGGCGCGCGGGGCGGGAGGGCGGAGTGCGTGGTCGTGGCGCGGCGGGGGTGCGGGCCGGGGGTGGGTGCAGGGGAGGGGGCGGGTGAGGGGGGCGTGGCGGAGGGCGATAGCAGGGTGGGAGCGAGGGGCGGGGGAGGAGGGGGGCGGGGGAAGGAGCGGGGCGCGGGCGGTGGGGGGCTGTGCGGGGTCGGTGTGGGGTCGGTACAGAGTCGGTGCGGGGTCGGTTCGGGGGCAGGGCGGGGTCGGGGCGGGGTCGGGGCGGGGGCGGGGCGGGGGCGGTGCGGGGGCGGGGCGGTGGGCGCGGGAGTGGGCCGCAGAGTCCAGGGCGCGTGGCGCGCGCTCACCTTGAAGCTGAGCTTGGCGCTGGACGCGGGCTGGCGCGCCACCACGAAGAGCGTGAGCAGCAGCAGCGCGCCCACCACGGCCAGCGGCAGCACGCCCCGCGCGTCGCCCGCGCGCACGTGCGACTCGCAGTGGATCATCACGCCGCACAGCAGCACGCTCAGCAGCGCTGCGCACATACACACCCACCATCACCCTCTGCCCTCGCGTTCTTTGCGCTTCACACTTTCTCCACGCGCGCGCGAGCTTCGACACAAAGCGAATTCCTCACTACCCCTTTCATTTGTTCCCTCTGCCTTGACCGCAAGTGTAAATTGTGAGAACGTAGGCTTCCGCGGTCGGAGTCCGTACCTGTTGTCTGTCCGGGAGATGCCGCCTCCTAGGCACAAGTGACAACGTATCGGACGCCATTTTGCGATCCCCCTCAGGGCGAAATGCCCGGCACGTGTGCTTAGCATGTTCACATCTACGCTTGGGACGTGGCGTCTCCCGGATAGCCAAGTCGTTGAAGTGTAATTTATGCTATCAGAGAAGTTGCTGCTGCAGCTTTGTATGTAGGAAGTTGCTCTCTGCTGCATCTAGTGATTCTAAAACGTCAAGTACAGGAGCGAAGGTAGGCAGATGCGACAATTGCGCGGCTCCGGGCCCCCGAAGTCAAGGGCTTCGAATGAAGGCACCCACCGACCCCCAATATATACATATATAGCAAAGGCTATGAGGGCTCCTATTTGAACTTTCTGCACCGGGGCGCTCGAGAGCGTTGATACGTCGCCTCTGGTCGAGCACAAAGAAGGCTGCCATGGAAGGATAGTATAGCGGGCAGACGCTCCCTTTCCATCCCTGGGTCAGGCCTCCATCTCTGCATTTGGATTTTGCGATGGATAATGCGGTTTCGCGACTACATTCCTAAGTTCTCCCTGCCCCAGTAACCTCCCCCTAGTAACAAGGCAGCCTCTATTATTATCGTCATGAAGTATCAGTTTCAATCACCATTTTCGATACGACCACAGGTTCAGGTACTGGATTCATGAGATATGCTCAGCCTTTTTCACTTTCCCTCCCAGGGACTTATGCTCTTGCTACAACTCCAGATAATTGATAATGCTGACAGGCCTTCAGAAACAGCCCATAGTTTATCGACAAGCATCTTTCGCGAAGTGAAGGAAGAAGTGCAATTTGAAAAAAAAACAACTGGTATGAATAAATGAAAATACAAAATGGGCGTGACTTTCAACAAATATTTATTAAGAATGTGCTGTATTTATTAAGAATATTTGTGATTTTCTTGCAATAATTACGCTTTATTACGGCGCTAACGAAATATTCAATAAGAAAAATAATTTTATAGTAGCTTACACAGAACCTAAAATGTCCCAAATTTTGAGGTGTATTGGTTTGTCGAGGCGAAATGCCAAGAGCCAAATCTTCGGTGCCCAAGAAAAATGACATCTCAAAACTCGTCATTATAGAGTTAAGAGAAGAAATAGATTAAGAAAATAATATAATAAATAATAAGACATTTCCGAGAAGAAGCAAGCTCGAGAGCGCAACAGAAAAATGAGAAGGCGCGCCCCTTGCCTGGCGTGGGCTACTCACTGTAGACGCAGATGGCCCACTTGGTGATGCGCGCGGAGACGGCGGAGGGCGCCTTGGCCCCCGACAGGTTGCCCAGGTGCCCCAGCGCCCACAGCAGCACCTCCGCCGCGCCGCGCGGCCGCCGCCCCGCCACCGACGGCGCGTACGACGCCTCCTCGTATCTGCGCGCGCCATCAGCGTTAGTGTTAGCATTAGCTGGCTCTACTCGACAAGCAACATCAAGTGGAGAGGCGAGTTCTACAGAGATGGAACATCGAGTGGAGAGGCGAGTTCTACGGAGAAGGAACATCAAGTGGAGAGGCGAGTTTTACGGAGATGGAACATCACGGGGAGAGGCAAGTTTTACGGCGATTGGAACATCAAGTGGAGAGGCAAGTTTTACGGAGATTGGAACATCAAGTGGAGAGGCAAGTTCTACGGAGATTGGAACATCAAGGGGAGAGGCGAGCTCTATTGGAGACGGAACATAAAGAGGAAAGGCGAGACCTACTGGAGACGGAAGATCTACTGGAGACGAAAGATCTACTGGAGACGAAAGATCTACTGGAGACGAAAGATCTACTGGAGACGAAAGATCTACTGGAGACGAAAGATCTACTGGAGACGAAAGATCTACTGGAGACGAAAGATCTACTGGAGACGGAAGATCTACTTGAGACGGAAGATCTACTGGAAAGCTGTAGTGGAAACGAAATCTCTTCTTCGTAGGGCTTTTATCCAGCCGACAGCCGGTTGCCCTTTACGTCCCGAAGGGACGCATACTCGACCATACACTAGACAAACACTTGCGGGCTCCTCTGATCTGGGGTCAGCAGAACGCGAGGCCCTCCGCGACAACACACACAAAGTCAAGGGACAAACAGCCATGCCCAAGGCGGGACTCGAACCCGCGGCCCTTCGGACCGAAGCGCTGAGTCGGTACTCGCTCTTAGCCACCTCGGCCATCCAGGTCGGCAACGAAATCTCTACTTGAGGAAAATTTCCTGGAGACGAAGAGAGGTGGGGGAAGGCGTTGGAATGCAGGTCGCGAGAGTGGGGTAGTGGAGAGGCGTGTTCCGTGCATTGACGGACGGAGGGCGTGAAGACATGGGGACGTGGAGGATCATGGCGGCATGTTGCCGTGGGAAGTGGAGTAGAGCTGGACGTGGCGCTAGGCTAGGGAATAAAGACCATAGTAGTTGTCACGCCGGGAAACACTAAATAAGCGCATCAACTACAACGGTCATTATTCCCTTCGGTGAAATACATGTTTACATCTCGGGTGATGGCAATATTCCTCGCCCGCTTGAATGAAAGATCTAGCGCTAAACTACTCATCGGCTTGCGGAGGTTTTCTCCTTCATATACATCCCCAAGGGCACTGCCCCAGCCAGATTCTTTGCCAGGCATTTAGCAAGAATTGTTTTCCATGTCACCAGTATGACATAGAGTCTCGATTTTACGCCCTTCGGAAACCCAAGCACTTAAGCCGACAGCAAACCCTCACTTTGAGAAGTCACAAAGTTCACCACTCACTCACCTCGATGCGCTACTTTTTGAATGGTGTACAATACATCGAAACAAATTTTCAAATTCAAGAAACGTATACATTTAAAGAAGGTATGCCGAGAGTGAGAAAAAAAACTTTAAGGCCAAACAAATTCTAGATATCAATATACCCTTGGAGTGAATGAAAAAATGCCAGGTTTGAGATTTAAAAAATCTTTAAAAGGAAACAAATTATCCAGATCAATAAACCCTTTCATTGGAATAAAAGTTGGCAGTATTGAGAGAAAGGCAAGGAGCGAGCACCTGAGGATGAGCACGCAGATGGCGACGATGGTGTAGGCGAGCAGCGTGCCGATGGACATCATGTCGATGAGCTGGTTCACGTCGAAGATGGTGGCCATGACGGCGGCCAGCAGCCCCGACGCCACCGTCGCCAGCATGGGCGTCTTGGAGCGCGGGTGGATGCGCGCCAGCCACGCGAACAGCAGCCCGTCCGTCGCCATCGCGTACAGGATGCGCGGCAGCGGGAACATGGCGCCCAGCAGGCTGCACCCACACAAGCAAATAAAAAACAAACAAATTAATTAAAAATAAATAAAAATAAACGAAAAATAAATAAAAAATAAATAAGAAAGAAAATAAATGAGAAAGAAAAATAAATCAAAAATAAATAAGAAAGAAAAATAAATAAAAAGAAAAAATTGATAAAAAAATAAATAAAAAGAAAAAAATTGATAAAAAATAAATAAAAAGAAAAAATGATAAAAAATAAATAAAAAAGAAAAAAATTGATAAAAAATAAATAAAAAGAAAAAATGATAAAAAATAAATAAAAAGAAAAAATTGATAAAAAATAAATAAAAAGAAAAAAATTGATAAAAAGTAAATAAAAAGAAAAAATTGATAAAAAATAAATAAAATTATTTCGATTCGTGGGAACATTTTGCACTTTGTGA
The DNA here is from genome assembly GCA_011170035.1 of Teleogryllus occipitalis. Taxonomy (NCBI): domain Eukaryota; kingdom Metazoa; phylum Arthropoda; class Insecta; order Orthoptera; family Gryllidae; genus Teleogryllus; species Teleogryllus occipitalis. Next base: position 76,979 of record BLKR01009549.1, read on the forward strand.
ATCATTGCTCTAAAAGTGAAATAGTTGCTTTACACAGGAATCATCTCGAATGGCCTACAAGAACGGCCAAGCCCTTCTACTGTGTGTTACTGTATAGGCTCGGTTCGTGGCACACTAATTTTTCAAGCGTTTATTAACCGATAAAAAAACTTTGTTCTATGATAGGAAATTGAACAGAAAATTATAATATAGTAAATTAATTTTACATACTTTCAGATTCCGTAAGTTTCTGATCACTCGTATTTCGGAGGTGACCCAGAAGAGCTAAACCTCCAAAAATGTAGGTTTCGTCCAAACGTGAGAAGAAAGGCATTACGGGAAAATAATTGTAACTGGGGGTCCGAAAACACGATTTTAAATTGCAAATAACGCCTCGTTTCTGAGTAACACCGAGTAAGAAGTGCTTTCAGGTAACTTTGCGGGTTGCATGTGCGCCTACTGATTTCATCGGAGGAAATCTAGAAAACTCTATGTTTTTCATCTTAAAATCTGCCTCATGCACCCCTTAGAGGTACTTCTTATTTAGCAGTCGAGCCTTATTTAGCAGGCGTCTTGAAAATTGTACAAAAACCTTAGGGAGTTTTCATTTCGTACGCAAGACATAATATAAGAATTCATTTCGCTAGTCAGTTCAGGTAGTATGATTAAAAAAGGTTATTTTAATCAAACATTTTGTTCTTATTCTTTATTATCACTAGAAATTCTTTCTATGAATAATTTTCTCCAAAAATACTTAACATATTCTACACCTCATTCTCAGAAAAAGAATCCTTTTGATTATGTTCTGTAATTCCTAAAAATGTCTACGTTTGGTTTTTGAGTTATCTGTATCAATGGTCAGCAAAATTAACTTTATTTCAGTTTCATCAGAAATCGCAGTTTAATGTCCACACTTTCAGCGAGTGAGAGCCAAGGTCTTGCACTGATTTATTATCAATATGAATGTCGAAACTGGGCCTGATTTTGCTCCTTGTGTCTTGCGACGGCAATTGGCGCTCAAATTCTGCGATGTGATGCAATTAAGAGGAACGGGAGCCACGGCATTTTACATCAGCAACTTTGTATTAATTATCTGAAACGTGATTTCGGACGTCTGCAGACATCACACACGCACAATTAAAATGAGGGGATTCGTGCCACAGTGCCGAAGTGTTATCGTCCTAGTATAGCGAAATGCAGAATTTGGATATTGTAATGATGTGAGGAAATCCAACAGTTTATTCTCATTTATTGGTGTTGTCGGCATTCCCAATATATGAATAAAAAAGGATTTGTCTTTGCCAACACCATTTGAAATGACTTTTATTCACATATTCAAGTGTCACAAATGACAACAATATAATATTAAACAAAAGTTGTTTAGGAAGGTCCACTGGTATCCGGGTGATTATGCTTGGAATCCCACCTCCACCCATACCTTCCGATTTCACTGACTCCACTACATGTGCTAGGAAAAACCGAAGAACTTTAAAGTTTCTGACACTTCGCCTAAAGAGTAGACTAACATTTATTTTTCCACCTGCACACACACGTCTTATGGACTACAAATTGTTTGAGATGAGGACTGGGTCAAACGAACCGGCATAACATGTTATTTCAGTGCCCCAGCTCCCGTATTTTAGACTACCATGGCAATTTTTACTATATTTGCCCTTTTTTATTACATAAAACGGTGTGTCATTTGTGGATCCATGTGGATCATGCTCCTTCCCTCATAAGGCCTAGAGTTTTCGTTTACGTTCCTTTATTTGGCAAAATTGATTTAAATATTTATGTTCGAATTATGTAATTTTTTACCCAATAATATTGCATAGTATCATATCTACAGTATATAATATACAAAATAATAACAAATATGTACATTATTTAACAAAAATCTACGTTGCCTCCCCCCCCCCAATGATCGGCTGATCCGCCCCTGCGATGTGTACTTCTTAGTCGATGTGTTTTGAAAATGCACAAAGTATTGTTGGAATGGAGTTCTCTTGTCAGTTGGAGATCAATCCGACTTACTGCAGACTGATGAAGACTTCCGGGGATTAGTAGGCAAAACCCTGACGAAGACTTAACATTACAAACCTATTAAATTAAAATATTGTGTAACAACATGCGTCCTATCGTTAACTGAATGATTTTGGAGATGACTAGAATTAAGATTATGATCAAGATTCGATGGTGGTTTGTGGATAGTTTCACACCAGTAACAATACGATTGATTAGGGGGGACTAAGAGACTGATCAGTGATTTGGGGCGCGTCTACTGCCAAGGTCATTGGTGCCGTAAGTGTAGTGCATGTTTTCGTCGCGTGAGGTGACTGATCTTCCCCTGCTGGATGACGAGATCCGGCGCCGATCTACGTCGGTTTGTGGGGATTTTCCCCAACCATGTACCTCCCACCACTGGAACACCGCCCAGCCGGGAGAAGCTCTAAGCTCCCGACATGTGTCGTAGCGTATAGCGCATGTGTGTGTGTAAGTAAGGATAACTATGTGACAAAGAAGAGGAAGGAAAGATCGCGTGCGGTCCGTAAGACCTTTTTAGGATATTGAAGCGGCATTCGCCTGGTTTTGATTGATTTTTTCGTGTTTCCGGGCACGTCAACTGCTTTGGTCATTAGTCCCGTAAGTATGGTGCATGTTCTTTTCTGGAGGAGATAGCTGTGATATTCCCCCGCTGAATGGATCGGATTCGGCGCCGACTACTGTCGGCTAGTGGTGGTTTCCACCTAACCAGGACTCTCCCCCCAGCGGGGCACCGCCCCAGTCGGGACAAGCTCAAAGCTCCCAACCGATCTCCCGGAATATGTGGTAGTGTAGTGCATGTTAGTGTGTGTGTGTGTGTGTGTAAGGGGAGAGGAGAGGACAAGGAAGGGGAAGGACAGATCGCGCGCGGTCCGTGGCCCGTTTGGTAGGGTACTGCTCCGGCATTCGCCTGGTGTTGATCGGAGAAACCACGGAAAACTACCGATCAGAGCAGCCAGCCGCTAGAATTCTTCTTCAGACAGCGACTGAATTCGACCTAGCTGGAAAGCTAGTGCCGAAAATCCTGCCGCCGTGGGGAGTGGGAACCTAGGACCTCCCGGTCAGAGGCGCTGCAGTGATATCAGTTGATGCACTGAGCTATCGTAAGTGTAGTGCATGTTCTTTTCTCAGGATATGGCCGTGATCTTTCCCCGCTGGACGGCGAGATCCGGCGCCGACTACTGTCGGCTAGTGGGGGTTAGTGGGCTAGAGGGTGCATTCGCCTGGTGTCGATCGGAGAGAGCACGGAAAAGCGCCGATCAGAGCAGCCGGTTGCGGGCGCCGTGTCTGTGCAGAGGAGAGGACGCACCTGGTGCAGAGCGCGAAGACGGCGCCGGTGGTGACGATCCACTTGATGACGGGCCAGCCCACCTGCGTGAACACGTACGGCAGCGGCGCCCTCTCGTCCTGCAACACCGCACCACATTACTCCCTCTCACGGAAACAACACTTTGGAGATACGACCTGTGGAACTTTTTTCCAGGCAAATTAAATTAGGTTTTTGTTTGATATGCGTATTAATCATATGTTTAGTACGTTTTATCTGTTCGTAGAGAGCACATTAGAGGTAACAAATTACAATTTAATTCAATGAGTATTCTTAGTTATTTTTTAATTAATTAATTATTTAATTATTCTTATTCTTAATTAATTATTTATTTAATTATTCTTATTCTTAATTAATTATTTATTTAATTATTCTTTTTTATTCTTAATTAATCTTATTTATTCTTATTAATTCAATTTAATTATTCTTTTATTATAAACATTTTCAGGTTTTACAAACTTCATTTCACACTATATTTATATTGTTGGCTTAAAATAAACTTAACGCTAATAACCAGGGAACGGAATTTATTGTAATAAGAAATTCAAAATTTGTACATATATATGTAGATATTTTTTCCAAAACATGTTCGGAAAAACAGAAAATATGTAAAATAAAAATTCATTATTGAGTTTAAAATTGTTCTCTACAAGCATTTTCTGACCGTAGAACGTCGCCGAACAGTTCTTTACAAGGATTTGGAGTGGCTGATAGTAGGTTCTATCTCTACTGAAGTAATTGTACACTAGACTTCACCACGTATAAGAATTTTTTAATCGAAATATAAAATATGTTCATAGTACGTATTACAATGTTTACGAGTAGCCGATGTACAAGTGAATTGAAGTACCGTGTGTCGAGTCATGGATCCCAGGCGACGGGGTTAAAGGAAATATAGCCCACCCTTCAAATTGAACAACGTGGTAAGACAATTGTCTGTAAAAAGTATTTGTTAGTTTTCAATCGAGTAACGAATTTGCTCTTTGAAACATGAGCAAGCACGTGGTTGAAATTACTTTTGTTCATAAAAATCCGCTCATCCTTGACTCGCAAATACGCAGTAAGCGGGGAGAGGTAAGTTTGACAATTCATGACGGAGATATGGTGGAAATAGAAGCGCAGCAGCATTACATTTGATTTATAAGAAAGATGATTACGTAACAAATATTGCAAACGGGCATCAGAAATGTTCCGTTTCAACGTACAAATATATTAAAATGTAGCGAAATATGTAAGAAATGTGTCGTAATAGATGAAATATGTAAAAATACGTAATTATACTAAAATATGTAAAAATATGTTAAATAAAAAGAGTTCTAATTCATTCAGAATGTCTTGTAAACTCTAGAAAATATAATTGAATGCGGGTATCTAGTTCCTCACAAAACATGTAATTACATGGAAATCCGTTCCCTACTAATAACTTAATTCTAAAACAAGGAGATAGTGATCAATCCGCTACTACTAGCTGAGGCCATCGACCCGAAGAAGTAGCTCCCTGACCCCAATCCTCCCCCCCCCCGTGCCTCGCCCACCGAGCGATGCAGGTGGCCGCAGGCGATGGAGCACGCGCGGTGCACGGCTTAGGGCACAACGCCGCACACCAGACATAGGCGCCGCTGTCAGCTTATGCCAGCGGCGCTGCGGAAGGTTCTCTAGATCAAGATGGATGGGTCACATACACGTTAACCCAAAAGAAATATCCCCATACTCGTATTCAAAGCTAAAGCATCATCTACGACAAGCGGAGATCTATTTAAAACTGGAGTCGTGGAAATACTTCTATTATTCATTAACATAACAATTTTATTTATTTATTTTTAGCTCAAGTATACAGGATGGTACGACTAAGTGATAACACCCCTTGTATCTCCTCAACCGTACAGGATACAAAGATGTCGTTTGGACAGTCGATTACGTAAACAGGGGCTACTTGAATACAGCATATTTTGTCTTTGTGCTATTTTTTTACTACGAAGATAAAAGGTCAAGTCAGTTATTTCAATGGAATCCTAAGATAAAATTTAGGGTATCGAAATGGGCTTAAAATGACGATTTCAAATATGTGAATATCCTTGTACTGAAGCTAATGGTTTTTTAGAAATTGATGATTTTGTAACGTATTTTTCTCCTGAAGTGGCACTTTTGCATTCGACCTTATCTGTTCTCCTCTGAGAAACTAAATGAAATTGTCTCGTGAATGATTTTGTCTGCTTTCCAAAAACGCTCAAAGGCCACGTACCACGAGTAGATAACAAGGCGGAGGCCTGGAGTATGAAATGCACCGCTGGGATAGTGATAGCGCGCTTCAACTTATAACATTCATTTGTTCTATTTCTAATGATTAATAACGATATTATTCATTTATTTTTGTATTATTAACTTAGAATTTATAATAGAATATGTTATTATAGTTGTCAAAATAACAGAATAGTATTTGCGTGATAAAACAATAAGTTCCTGGAATCCTATACGCAGCATTTGAGTGTTCCTTAGATGAAGTCATCTTTCAGCAATTAGTAATGAAGAAAGTAGTTGTTGCTGTGGTCAAGTAAATGACAGCGTTTGTCTGAAAGACGGACTCGCGTAGTTTCTCATTTCGTCAGCAGGAAAGGGCGAATGGAAAATCGACGCTTCAATGGAAAAATACCACACAAAACACATTAATTTCTAAGAAGCGATTCACTTAAATACGACGATATTCACATACGTGAAATCGTCTTTTTAAGCACATTACGATGCGCTAAAATTTAGCATAGCATTCCATTAAAATAAACTAACTTGACCTCATGTCATCGTAGTCAAAAATAGAACAAATTCGAAATATGCTGCAGTCAGGTAGCCCCTGTTTTTGCAATCGACTGTCCAGACGGCATCATCGTATTTGGCACGGTTGAGGAGATACAAGGGGTGTTATCACTTAGTTGTTCCTCCCTGTATATCTTGAGGTCAAAGGCCTCCCACCTCTCGGTGCGGTCGGTACACACAATAAGGAATTCATAAAACTATACAATACTTAACACTAATTGTCCCTCCTCTGGCAATATTTGCAAAGGTATGTTACTTGATGCAGAGTGTTTGTCGCATTTATTAAACACGATAACTATCTTTCTGGAATGAAATCTTTGAAGGAAATGCACTCAAACCATCTCCAACTGCCAAAAATTGCGCCTTCTTGGTTGCACTTTGTTGAAACTATTTTAAACTCGGGAAATATTGGAATGGATAGGCATATTAAAATATTAGTCTTTTCATTCGAAAACATATTTCTTTTAAATAAATAATTCAGCATTGCGATGTTCTAAATAAAAACTAATTTATTGACAAAATTTAATAATTATACATTTAGAGCGGAACATTTTATATCAGTGCTAATTTGGCGATAACTTTTTTGTAATTTAAACAATACGTCAATTTACTTCCTGCGGATATGTTGCGAGCCAGACTGGAAAAGGGGAACAGCTGATCGCCTGCCTTAGGAATGGAGGTGTGGACAGGGTGGGCAAGGAAGCATCGCTCGCTTGCCCCGCTTGGCTCGCTTTCAAGTGCTCTTTCGGACTCTGCCTCCAATTTATTGATAGGCTCATTACTGAATCCTTGCGTGTCAACTGATAAGGTCATTGGCCCTGTAAGTGTTTTGCATAGTTTTATCGCTGGATGTAGTGGGGGTCTTTCCTCGCTGGAGGGCGAGATCCGACGTCGACCAACACATCAGCTAGCGAACCAGGTATCTCCCATCAGCAAGGCACCGCCCCAACTGGGACAAGCTCTAAGCTCCCGATAAGTTAATGTAGTGCATGTAAGTGTAAGGTGTAAGTGTGTATAAGTAAGATGTGAGGGTACTGCTCCACCATTCGCCTAGTGATGATCGGAGAAACCACGGAAAACTACCGATCGGAGCAGCCGGCCGCTAGAATTCTCTTCCAGACAGCTGCTGAACTCAACGTAGCTATGACGCCAGTGTCGAAAATCCTGCTACCGTCGGAACTCGAACCCTAGGACCTCCCGGTCTGAGAATCTGCCTTGAAAACTCTGGGGAAACCTGAGGGGAAACCACGGAGGCGATCAGAGAGGCTCCTACAATTCTCATCGAGTTCGATTTTTTTTATTTATTACAAAATAATCAGGCTGTCGTTTCCGAGATTTTGGGAAAATGACTTTCAAAATAACACTAAGCATGCCCTCTATTCAAAATTGAATTAATCTTGGGGGCATTTTTACCCCCTTATCCTGCTACAGCCTTTGAGCGAATACTCTTAACGCAGCTTTTTACAAGAGTTAAAAATTGGGTCAATGAATGTGCTTTGCTCCATGCAGGATAATGTTAATCACGTTCCTCGAAGTTCATTATAGCTCTTTGATAATAGCACATGTTCAAAAATTCAAGGACGCACTGATAGTGAACAAATATGTGATAATTTAGTGAAAATAAGTACGTTGGTTCATGGGATAATTTGGTCATGGTTATAAAGAATTGAAGGCAGTAGGTCGATAACAAAGTTATTTGCTTCTTAATTACACTGACTGACAAAAACATTAGAGACTGAATTAAGAAAAAAATGTTTATCATTGACTGGATTTTTTTTCATTTGCCGTAAGCGCTTAATAAGGATTTTTAAGATCCTATATCCTGAAGCATAGTAATTTCTTTATTGTGCGTTCACAAAGCGATCTATTTGAATATTAAGTACCTGCTATTTAAAAAATGTTTTGCGACATCCACGCGTGCCAAGTAATAAACTTCATGAATGAAAACCATAAACTCCTCCAAAGTGCGAAATTTGATTTATCAGAAATTTCTTATGAGTATAAACACATTAACGTTTATTTCTTTATAAACATTTATAGGTTTTACAAAGTTCAGTTCATACTGCATTTGTATTGTTGTTTAATATAAACTTAATGGTAATAACGTAATTCTAAAAATCACATTTTGTGGGGAGGAATCCTTTATAGTGAGATCTCAGGGAAGATATAGAAGGCAAATCTACTTTGAATACGGGTATCATGGTTGGAATTTCTGCCTAACCGGAGGGTACGTAGTCTGGCGATTTGAGGTGAGCTATAAAACTCTGAGGAGTGATTCTTGACGTAGTTTTCTGTACTTTCGAGTTCGAATTCATTGTACAGCAGTCGGTTTGGAAATAAACTATGGTGCGTTTGTAATTGCACGGAAAAACTGATTTTGAACTATGTGCAATTTGCTTGTGTGTGTGTGTGTGTGTGTGTGTGTGTGTGTGTGTGTGTGTGTGTGTGTGTTCGATCTTGTAGCATTTATCCCAATTGGACAAGCATATAATAAGAGTGGTCTAATTATGGTTTTAAATATACCTAGGGCTGTGTTACATGGAAGTTTGACTGACCAGTTTATTATTGAACTCAGTGGAGTTTTGCTTTAGCCTGCACTATTTTATTATTTGTATGCGGTTTACAATTTAATTGTGTTTCTATTAATAATCGTAGATATTTGATGGGTTTGTTACGCGGGTGACAGTTAATTACTCTCTGTTTTAATGTGAGTGGAAGAGTTACGTTGCCTCAGAATGAATATTTCTTTTGGTTTAACGAAGGGGCTTTTTACATGAGCACCTAAAGGTGCTTTTTATACGAGTGTTTAATAAACGATTATGAAAGGTAGCGGTTTGATAAATTCAAATGGCTTCTTCGTAAACCAATATTTTTTCAAACGGATTATCATTATCAAATGCAATTTGTATGCCTACCTTATAAATACTTATTTTATATTATATATAATATTTTTTTCGCTTCGGTTTTCTGAAATGTCACTGCAGTTTGATAATAAGAGTTATTAGAACACAAGTGTTCTAATAATCCACGGTGCACTATCGTCAACAATAATTATTTTCGTAAAGTATAAGTAATAAAACTAGTCCATGGCCTCCTATTAACTACTATCAACATCAAAATGTCACATTCCGCATGACAAATAATCAGATTTATACGAAAATTATGGTTCATTTGCATGTTCAGGAAGTAGATAAAATGGAAGATACTGTTAATACGTACCGTAAATACATATTATGGTCACTTCTTATTACAATACCTAGTCGTTTGATTACAATTAATTTCATTATAATCATTTGACAATAAAATCGAACTAACAACCCCGTTTGATAATTCTCCAATCTCGAATTTTAATAGTTTTACCATAATTACTTCGTGAATAACTATTAAAATTACGTATGCTGTATTTTTGTGAACGTATCACAAATGAAATTTGAAAGAAAGATGAGTTTTAAAACAATTGTAAGAAAAATTAAATTAATTCTCGCACTCACCTGCATGTAGTACGGGCACATGAGGGTGAGCACCGTGGAGATGCCGAAGTAGGCCAGGAAGATGATGATCAGCGACACCACGATGGCCAGCGGGATGGACTTCTGCGGGTTTTTCGCCTCCTCCCCTGCGGCCCACGGAAAGCCTCGTCAGAAGCAGGTTCAAGCGAGCGAGCTAGGCGTGGGGTGAACTTACAAAACCGGGAAAAGGAATATTACAGTACGAATTGGTGTTTTTGCTTCAGAATAATTTATTTCCCAGCATAAGTTATGTAGAATTTCCAAACAGAATTATTATACTTGGTATATTATTCAATTTTCCTTTTTGAATTATAGGCAAACATATGTTAAATTATTATTGTAACTTATACTTCGTTCTGTGGTCATTGTAACTGAAACGTAAATTGTATAAAAAGAGTAGAATCATTTTATTATTGTAAAACTATTTGATGGATATATTTATTCTTTACAGTTTTTACCTGAAGAAGGAAACGAAAGATTTCCACAAATCGTAATTGATGTAACAGATCTTTAACTATGTTAAATAATAATTTAAAATACGATTGCGTACAATTCATAGAACAATGTTGAATAATATAATAATTAAAATAGAAATCAGATAAATTCTTTAGTTGAATTATTGTAAGCCGGAAATTTAGTTAACTGTTTCTTTATTAATAGGTATTCTATTTTCTATATGATACCGATATCGATACCTTTTGGTACTCGTTTCGCTAAGAAAGATAATTTTATTTGGAAGTATTACAATAAAATGTTGAAAACAGTCCATAAAATAATAACAACTTAGATGGAGTAAAAAAATGAATTTCACAAGATGATTTGATACTGAAGTACCTATACCGGTGGAAGATTATGGAGTTTTCAATACCGACCCAACGACAGATCGTTCCGAAGACGAGGGCAGGGCAGTGCGTGTACTGACCGGTGGTGGCGACGCAGTCGAAGCCGACGAAGCCGTAGAAGCACTTGGCGGCGCCGGCCATGACGCCCGCCACGCCGAAGGGCATGAAGCCGCCCGCGCCCACCACGGCCGGGTCCGTGGGCACGCCCCCCTCGCCCGGCACCAGCCGCCAGTTGCCCGCGTCCGCTGCACACAGCAACATCCACAGTTATGGAATGACAGTCCCTTACTTCATAGCGAGACAGTCCCTTAGTTCGTTTTTCATAGAGGCACTCACAGATCCTTAGGAAGCTCGCTGCGACCTGGAGTAGATTTTATACTCAACCGACTCATAACAGATTTCGTCGTAAATTAGACGAATAATAATAATAATAATAATAATAATAATAATAATAATAATAATAATAGTAATAAAATAAATATAATAAAAGTAATATATAAAGTAATAATAATATTAAAGAGGTATCTCAAATTAAACGGTTTTAAGACATTAGGAAATAGGAGGTAAGGGAGGTAACGAAAGAGGTGTAAATCAGAAACGAATTCCAGAAAATGCAGAAAGAAATGAGAGTTTCCAAGAAGAAAATATAACACGCACGAGGAATTTAGAAAGAAGAAAGGAGATACAATGAGAGAGAAAATAGAAGTGTCAGGAAGAAAGAAGGAAAATTTGCCCATAATCAGGTGCTTCACGCAGCCCAAATTCTAGTTCTGCGAATAGTAAATCATCTATTCTAAGATCTACTCTTCAACGAGATCTTATGTCTCATCAATAAGTCGAACAACGTACTTGCTAGTTATTGCAATTTACAGACATAATATATGCCGAACTGATCAGTTGAAACAGGATCTAGCGTCGTTCGGTCAACGACAGTAATAATAATAATAATAATAATAATAATAATAATAATAATAATTTCAACAATAATAACAAGTAGTCAAGACAATAACAAGCAGACAATCAAGTAACCAAAATAATCCATAGACAATTGGCATCAAATTATAGACTAATTGAGAACCCTCCACCATTTTACAAATATTCACCTTCACCGGTTATAGAAAATAGTGAAATAGTACTCGCTCTGTGGATTATAATCGCCCGGACATAGTAGTTATCATTAAAATACAAAAGTATGCAACAATCATGGATGTACACTGACACAAAATCTCAATAAGACGGAATCGGAGAAGATTTCAAAATACCAGAATTTGGCAGCAGAAATCCAACATGTTTGGCAACTGAGTAAGGTTGAAATAATGCCTATCATTTCAGCTACAGGAATGGTGACGGACCGATTTGCTTCAGGTCTTACAAAAGTAGTATTGTCAAAAGGAATCTGCATAACCATCCAAAAAGCTTTAATCCTACAGACTTGCCATATTGTGCGAAAATTCTTTAATTGAACGACGGACAAAGATGAATTTCTTTTCCGTCTTTCCTCAGATCTGTCACTACCAGTTGCATTTGCCAGAGCCTAAGTCGTATGAATAGATGAATGGTTCTCAATACTTACTGAGAAAAGTACAGAAATATAAAATAATAATAATAATAATAATAATAATAATAATAATAATAATAATAATTTGACTTTATCATCCAAAGTTACTTCTACAGAATGAATCTCGAGTGGCAGATCGTGAAGATCTACCAGACGTACACCATGCATTCAAGACAAGGACGAGGCAACCCTTTTGACATAATGTAAAATTAGAGATGCCCCTGTAGTAATCTCAACTCACATTGTATGGTTCTTAACGTCCACACTTGTGACCTTTCCAGTACACTTTCGAACCCAGTTATTTTTGAAGTTCAAACTATAACGTGGAGCGCGAGGCCATATGAGAAAGAGTGACGCATACGAGATACAATAAATGCACCTTATCTGGTCGTTTTATCTTGTGAACTATAATCTACTTGGACAACGATATGTAAATGAGCGTGTTTATGAACTACAGTGATTTTAATTATATTCATATTTATTGAGAAATGAAATGAACGAAGTGTTTCTTCCAATTCTAGTATTATTTTCTGTTTGGAGAATGGTCGACGAGATGATCTTCAATAAAGTATGCGCAGATAACACATGTGGCCTCACGGATCACTTTGTGTAGGAACCAAATCAGCGTCTCTTGATGTGTCTGGAAGGAGAACTTCGACCCTTGAAGCAATAAATCGGATTCAAATGATTTATTATTGAGAGTTCTACACATATACTTTGTCATTATTCATTCAACTTTCACTGAGTTTATCTGAGTACTTGCGTCTGTTTGGAGTAATTATATAACTGTCATGACAATTAAAGTAAGAATGAGATAAACGTAGGTCATCCAAATAATACTCTTCGCCATTTTCGCGACACAGCAATACATTGTTTCAAGTCTTGTTCAGATGAACTTGCCGTATACGTAATGTCTTTCCAATTAGCAATTTGAAAAACACCTAAAATCCATGAAAATGTCAGGCTAAAATCTTCCTCTTATGTAAATGAAACCTACTCTCCTCACAAATTCTCACGGTTTGAAACATAGTTCATTAACATGAGTATCAATCAAACATTTTGAAATTGTATTTGATGGAATGCAACAAACCCTGTTCAATTTATCGGATGAATTTTACTATCTTCCCTGTTCATTACTCTTTCTTAGTACACTGGTACATTTCATAATTTCAAACCATTTAAGACCCATTGTAAACGCGGTCATTATCAAGGAGAACAGCCGCCGCAATTTTTACCTAATCGTCAAAGCAACAGTAAAAATTGTATGTAATGTATTTGAGATAGGAGAAGAACATGATTTTCTGTGCTATGGAATTTCTATCTTCTCTAACAATAGTCTCTTGTACTTTATGATCAAATATATCCACAACGGAAAATGTTAATGTGGTTTAAAATATTCACTTATACTCATCCCATGAATACAAAACACATCTGATGTATTTTGAAGCAGGAGAAGCAATCTAGAGTCCAAGAAAATTGTTTAAAACAACCAGCGTCATAAAAGATATTAATTGGTGCTTGGTCCAAATAGTGAATCATTTTGTCTTTAAATACCCAGCTGCCTATTCAGGTACGGAATAATTTCCTACAATCCTTGCTCGAAGTTGAGGTCCAGGTATCCGAGTCTTCTCTGTAAGGAACTGGTATATAATTTTTGAAGAATTGTAATTAGCCTGGTCTTTTTTGAGTATTTGTAAGACAATCATGAAGGTGAGGAGTCACCAAATAAGTTTATAGACAGACAATGCATAAACTTTCTTTATTTTATGAGTCTCGTCATACAATAAAGAAATTTTATGCTTTGTCTATATATAAAATTATTAAGGGACTCCTCTCCGGCAAGGTTGTCTTAAAAATTCGGTATCATAATTATTATAAATAACAAATTTAACTACCTTGTATTCTGCTTCGCGCCTCTACTTTTTCTTTAATGAATATTAGACACCACAATCCAAAGGATGATCTTGTGACTCAGACAACGTCAAAGGCGTAGCAAATGACATAAGCGATATCTCCTATCATTGTTGTTTGAATCAAACAAACCGCTTGTTTCTAATTCCCGATGTGATATTGGTGATTCACAAATAACAATGTAAAAGAAATTATATACAAAATCTCAAGAGATTAGAGTGAGATGTTTTGCATACCGTGGCAATTTTAAATTAAATTTTTCCAACCTATTCGAACTCGGCGATGAAAGTTCTTAAAGAAATCAATTTTATGTTCCGGGCAACAATTCTGATGACTAGTGTCGTAAGAGAAATCGCGTAGCAAACGAAGTGATTCCGCGTCTGTGTTATCCCTCGTGCTGAACGGCGCAGCGCGGGGGGGGGGGGTGCTGCTGCTCTGGGACGAGTCGCTCCCCCCCCCCCTCCGCGCGAAGCACCAGCCACGGGGGCAACGCCTCCCTCGCCCCTCGCGACGACGCACCAGAAACAAGAGGCGGCGCTTGCCACGGCCTACAAACAACAGGCACACCTTTATCATTCATATAAATAAGGTGACCAAACGTCCCGTATTATTTATTTATTTTACGTCAAAAAAAACAGTTAAAACTGCGTATGACGTGCTATGGGGAGAAGTGAATTGTGTGCACATTTTCAAAATTCTGTGATCCCTACACTATGTCATATACTACTTGAATTTTGAATAAAGGAAAAGAAAAAAAAATTAGCCGAGACAGTCCCCTATTTTGAGTCCATGTCCTGTATTTTTGACAGGAAAATGGGACGTTAATATGTCCCTTTTTTGTAGCAATGACTTGTCCCAATAAAATGTCGTCAACAACGTTAAATTTATCATAATATATTCTGTTAGTTATTATTCGCATTTGTTGATAAATAATTAAGTGCGACAAAATAGTATACTCATGTGCCACGTAACAAGAGTGTTTAGAGAGTCGGTTGTGGGTTTCTAGGAAGAGAAAATGCAGCTATGTCGTCATTTCAACCTATATATGCTTTATCGATATCGTTACGGAGAGATTCATAAACCCAATCTTTCCGCTTCTGATATTTTCTGTGCGTCTTAGTATGCAATATTAATTGATAAATACTGGCCTACTTCACAATGAATGAAAGTGCACATTAAACAAATGGGTATTTTTTTAATTTCTAATGTTTCTTTCTAAGGGATTGTTTGGTTAGTGTGAATTGATTGCGACTACATTATGAGAGTTGTATATATTTGTGTATTCATTAGTTTATTTAATATTAATTTTAAAACCTACATATGTGTGATAAAATAGTGTTTACTTCCTTTTTTGCCCGTTCTATCGTTGTGACAACTAAAATGTCCCGTTTTAATTATTACAAAATATGGTCACCATAAGACGGATTAAAATCTGTACGTTGGCCTAGCCAGTATAGATTTGTGCTGAGTGCCATTATTTAGGAGAGCAAGAAGTTTTAATAAATTAATACTAATATTTTAAGTAAAATGTATGAATATAAAATATATAAACCTGCTTGTGTATCTAATTTTTCACTAAAAATCTAATATAATTTTCTCAAAAGTTTATTTTATATATTATTTTGTGTGTTTATTTCAAAGTTTTATCTTTCTACCATAATTCTAGGTCAAAAATCACTATATTAACATCACGTAAGCAACACATATCAGGAAAAATAACACATTTCAGCGACTAATCAGTAATCACTACAATTCCGGACGATCAAGAGCGTTCAGTGTCAGGTCAGCATAGTTTTGGGAGAAAAAGAAAAGTCTAGGCCTGAATTCTGGCGAGATTGTGGACGCGCCAGCGAATACATAATTCTAGATTCCGACAGTATGCAACTTTTTTGTAGGTTCATATTTCAAAAAGGGCTCATTGTCGTATCAGAATAGCTATACAATAATCTAACGCAAGTGTTCCCAATTTGTGGCCGCACTTCCAGAGGTAAGCTGTAAGCATGTAGAGAGAACATTTTCATTTTGAATTCTCTCATATCATTAAGCCTGCCGTCAAATAAGTGGTCTATTATTGGTTATGAATAAAAAAAGGGCTGCAAAACGCTGTTTGAGGAGCCGCACATCCGCAAGAAAATTGCAACTGCAGAACCAGGCCATTGCCGGGACAGTACCTTAACAAACGAACCACGGACAGTAAGCGATCGTTCCTTCCTCCACCTCGTCCTACTCTTTCTCCTCACACTTGCATGAATTACACTACCACATGTGGGGAGATCAGATCTGGATCCGGCTGGGGAGTTTCCCGCTGGCGGGAATATCTGTAGGAGGGATCCTCAAACCGACGTTTAGGTAGGTTCTGACGTCACATTCTAGAGGGGAAGAACACAGTCACTTCTCGGAATAGAACCTTTATACATGAACACGTACCGCACACCAGTATACATGAACACCACCGCACATCAGTATACCTCAAACCATTCTGGATATTTTTGGGCTACTGTGTGGGAGGACACCCCTGGGGTCTTCAGATTGATTGATTGATTTTTTCGTGTTTCCGGGCGCGTCAACTAATTTGGTCATGAGTCCCGTTAGTGTAGTGCTTTTTTTCTCGGGAGACGGCTGTGATCTTCCCCCGCTGGATGACGAGATCCGGCGCGGACCTACCGTCGGCTAGTGAGGTTTCCCCCTAACCAGGACTATCCCATCAACGGGGCACTGACCCAGCCGGGACAAGCTCTAAGTTCCCGACCGGTCTCTCGGCATGTGTGTTAGTGTAGTGCATGTTAGTGTAAGTGTGTGTGTAAGGGATAGGACAAGGAAGAGGAAGGACTGATCGCGCGCGGTCCGTGGCCCGTTTGGTAGGGTATTGGCCAGGTGTTGATCGGAGAAACCACGGAAAACTACCGATCAGAGCAGTCGGCCGCTAGAATTCTACTCCAGACAGCGACTGAATTCGACCTAGCTGAACAGCTAGTGTCGAAAATCCTGCCGCCGTGGGGAGTGGGACCCTAGGACCTCCCGGTGAGAGGCGCTGCAGTGACATCAGTTGATGCACTGAGCGACCGCTCCCGGTCTGGGGTCTTCAGCAGTTCATAGGGCGGAGCGTGCTAGGTGTTCCGCTCCGTGGACCCACTCGCCCGCGTGGTGGTTTCAGCTGCCGAGCGCGTGCTAATGCAATATTACGTAAAGCGGCGCGGGCGGCGGGCCTTCGCATTGCCATGATCCGCTTCCTAGACGGCGGCGGCGGCGGCGACAGATAACGACGGCGCTTGCAAACAGCCTTGGCAGATGCGGCAGCCCGCGCGACGTCTGTTGCTCTCTCGCCCCCACCTGCTGCGTCGGATTTGCCGCACTTTCTGGCAGTTACTGCTTCATCAGAGTAGAACCCCCACCCCCAAACTCAACACTTTACTTTCTGGTATGCGTAGTACAGAGAAAGAACACTCTGGAGAAAGAGATTACTCCCAAAACTCAATAGGTAAAAATGCAGTTTGTGACACGATTCGTTCACGCACGCTGTCGATTCCGAGAATGAGTCCCTCACAGCGCGGCCTCTGTGTGCGCAGAACACCGTGGAAAGTACGCTTTCCCGCGGAAAGTGACGCTTCGCAACAGTGGATGACGACGCTCGGGTTTTCGACCTTCGTGTTTACATAAACTTAAAGCATTCTTGAGTCTGTCCAATGCATAATTACCTACACATTTTATGCATATTCTCTCCTTAACAATCATTTGGCGTGTATATTTTCTTGATGTTTTCCAGGAGAGCCTCCAATCTTGTGACCTTCTGTTTGTCGAAGTTTCCTCCTCTACATATACCCACGTGAAAGAATTACGCGCGTCCGCCCGCGTTTACGAATCGCGCTACAAACTTCATTTCAGGCAATCAGCATTGGGATTTTGACGAGAAAACACTTTTTGGGGATTTATAATACCGAAAAGTGGTCTCGCCTTTTACTTTCTTGCCTCGGAGAAGAGAGAAAGTTATAAAATGCTGCGCGAAAAAACGGCGAATTTTCGGCGGAAAAACTATTACAGAGCCATGGTAACGAAAAATTGAATAACTCCAGTTGCAAAATTTAGGTGGGGAAATCCTCTATTGCGTGGTGATACCAGAATTCATGTTTTGTGGGGTGTTTTGTTCAAAATTGATATTCCTCAATCGATCTGGCTGATGTCGCAGCTCTATCAATTTGAAACCAATATTTTAACTCTGGGGGATACTTTACATGAAACCCCTGGGAGATTTTCCAAATTTTAAAAAATATGGTTCCATCGTTTTTGATTAAATTCTGTTGTTAGATAGTGTAAAGGACTTTTAAAACTATGGTATAGGTCTCATGATCGTTGAAAACTCATTTTTCGAAAATTGCAAAAGTTCAAAATTTTTCAAGTCTTCCTACAACTAGAATATTAAAGATAGAGATTTTTCTCTCTTAATGAAATGTGTTCCTTAAAGATAGATTTTGAAATAACGTCATTTACATTTTTTCGAAGATTGGGGTACTTTTCACGAAATTTAGAGTGAAAATATGGGCGAGAAAGTACATGCTGTTTTAGCACCATTAGTTTACTTTCAGAAACGGTCGGTGGGACATTCAGCTGACCGCTTGCGTGTAAAGAACAGTAGCGTCTATTCTCGCAAAATGAGAAAACTGTAGGTTTGGGGTGGTTATATAGCACCAAACCGAAGTAACCATCTGGTCGAAGAAGTGTGACCACATACAATTTTGTTATGTTTTTTTTTGTTTCATCTTAAATATTAATCGACATGTTGTCATGTACTATGCCGAAGGTGGAACGAGCCAGACAGCACTAGTATGTTTAAAATATATTTTAATTATGAACCAGCATAGCACACAAAATTTTTTGAAAATATGAAATTATTTTTTAATATGTTTTAAGCGTCGGAGGCTCTACATTAAACTAGAGTAGAGAAACACACAGTCTTTGTTCTGGAAATAAATGGCCCCGCCGTTTTACCGTTCTACAAATGACATTTCGTTAGACCTGTCACCTTTCTAGAGTATTGGCAAAGTGTCGTGTCTTGCCTCTTGTCTTCCTCGTTATGTGACTGTCCGTGTCGCTTTGGCATTCCAGTACAGACGGTAAGGGGAATCTCAGAGGTAGCACAAACAACATTACAATATTCTTTTACTGACGAGGTTGCACCCACATTGCTTTTGAAACCACTGAAGAAAAGTCGCAAACATGTCATAACAAAAAGGGAAAGAAGAAAACCTTCTAATTCTGTTCATCTCTACTGTATCTCCATAATAAAAGTTCTTGCGTAAACGTGTTTGCTAGTTTATCTGTTTTTCCGTTTCGAAAATGCATTCAGTTCTTCGAACAATACGGGCTATTTTTTATGGTAAATAATGTTAATTTGCTCATTGTTAACGGCTAAAACTATTGAAGAATATTAGAACCTGTATACACAGACAGCATTCCGGAAACTATTTTGCATATGTTTCTTTTTTATTGTATGTCTTGCTCCCAATCGCTGCCTTTCAACGGTATTTATACATGGTTAACTTACTATAGTAGCAACAAGAATTCTCAGATTCCATGTACTTCCAGTGTATGGCCGTTCTGTACAAAAGATACTACGATTGGAGCGAGACTCAGAACTGGGTTGACATTCAATGCATCAGACCGAGAGTATATTCTTGACATGTCTGTATTTGCAATTTTGAATTTGTCTTTGATAATTTGAAGTTGAAGTAGCTTTAGGTGGTTCTGTATGGTTGTAAGTTTTATGTAGTAAATTTTAGTAAGTTTTAAAAGTAAATTTTAGAAATGTATTCTTTAATGGATACTATTTTACTTTCTCGTATACGTACGTATATTCGAAGTAATATACCTAACGTAGAAAAACTTATATAATGCTGCAGAAAATCGATTTCGAGATTTCAACGGAGATACACGTTTTTGAGCCAAAACCCTTGATACCGAAAAAAGTGTTTTATTTTAAAATCTCCGCCCGTCTGAAAAACACTAGCACCTAAAAAATTTGTACGATTCTTTCCAATATGAATATTCCCCGATCGATCTGGCTACACTCAAAGTTCTGCGATTTTGAAAAACATTCTTAACATTTTGGGGGTTCTTTACATAAAGCCACGGGGACACTTTCAAAATTTTCTCGGAAACTGCTCCAAATTTGTTCTTGGAATTTCTTGTAAGAATAGAGTGAAATACACTTATAAAAGTGGTTCAGACCCTATTTTCACTGTTAATTCTGAATTTTCGAAAATTGCAAAAGTTTGAAAACTTGCTTCAAGTGATGTCTAATAAAGTTTCTCGAAAACTCAAGCACAAATTTCCGCATTTTCAGAAACCTTCAAACGCCAACTTCTTCCTACAACTAAAATATAAAAGATATGATAAGATCAATTTTTTCTTAAAATCTTTTGTTGAAAGACAGATCATGAAATAATGTCATATAATTTTTTCGAAAAAGTAGTTTGTACAAATGTAGAAAAATATTATATTCCTGCTTGGAGTTAAAGCAAATTACAAAAAAAACATTTTGTCGAAAAACACTTCAAACTTTTTCTTCAATTTTTCCCCCGCAGATAGAAAAAGGAGCGTTTAAAAGAATGGCGCAAGTCTAATTTTCGTTGAACAATCTGAATTTTGAAAATTGCAAAAGTTAGGAATAAGAAAGAAAGTATGCATCACTTTTTTAAAATTATCACTATTAAATTTAAGTAGTGCTGGGATAACCTCAGAATGAAAGGAATACTTCGGTCAATCAGCAACACAGGCGCTTATGAAGGAAACACCTAGGATTAATCGCTGTAAGACATTCTCTTGTGTTTTATAGCTATTAATGATACTGGTTTGATACGAACGTCACAATGTATCGATACGAGTCTCATTCTGATGTTATATCAAACGTATATCATTCAAGCTTTTATCTACGACGATTATAAATCTGTTTTATACTAATCTGGGCATCTGCATTGGTTACAATATTGAAGACTTGTTGCGATGCGCGCATTGAGATTGTTTCATACGATGCGATTGTGATTGTTGAATTTGTTTTCATTGTTACCAACGTTTCATGGGGAGTGAAGGTGAATATTTGCTATTTTTTAAATTTTAAAATCTGAATAAGATTCGGATAACATTCCGTCAGATAGAGAGTTGTCAGTGGGAAATATATCTTCGCTTTCACCGGAAAGATTGAAAGATGTCTATGAACGTGTGCAAAATTTGTATGTTGGAGCAACGAGAAGAAAATAAAAGATGGTTGGTCATGAAAAAGTTCTGGCACATTTTGAAAACGTGCTTAAAATCTACTAAGGATCCACCAGCTTATGGTTTTTTTAATTCCATGATATGTTCAACGTTAAAATTGAAAGAAAATATTAATATCTTGACAACATTTTTGATTTGACTGCTCATTTATTATTGTTCAAGTGTTACATTTATTATTTATAATAAGTGATTTGTGTTAAAGAGAAATAGTTTACAAATGCCACGTTCAATATTTTGTAATAAGTAATTTGTGTCAAATGAGAGTAAGAAGTACGTTTATCTTCAAATAACGCTTTCGTTTTGCTCACAAAAAATATGATACTCAAGTCATAATGCAAATCTCTTTTTTTTTAATTTGTTGCGTCTACACCTTGACGCAACGCGTCTCCAAGCCCCTTAAAATGCGTTGAGCGCTTTGCACTGGGGAGTAATCCTCCATTAATGTGCTTTTATTTCTGGAGTAATCCTCCGTTAATTACTACATTTGTCAAGTCTCGTCACGTCGCAGTCAGTCAGTGCCTTTTATTCCTTCGGCCAGGGGCTCGACGGCATTAGATCCCGGGGTTCCTGGCCGGTCACCCAACCACGAACCCGCGAGTCTCGAATGCGCTTAACCTTCGTGACTCTTCCTGACTTCACGGAGCGTAGTAAAAGAATTCGGCTAGCGCCGCCAGCTTCATCTTGTAGGGATGATACTTCCCCTCCGTGAGACTGTGTGTTTCTTCCGTGAGTTCTGAGGGACATATCAATCTCATGGCGGCACGGTTCGAACTTTTAATTCTACATTCTGCAGAGCGACGTTTTGAGAATAATTGAAACTCTTCAGACTTTAACCTCCAACACCGATTCACCCAATAGACCTAATGAACTCAAGAGTTAAGAGACAGCTGCACGATTTTTTCAAAGCAAGGAATTAATATGAGGCCAGCCTGGATACGCGATGGGGTTTGAGAGAGAATCGACTTCACCATCCGCGGTAATTTATTATTCATATTTTCATAAGTTTTATTGCATAAATGCATACATATTTAATAAATTATTGGTGCATACACATCCAGTCCCTATTCGTCTCATAGAATGAAAGCTGTTTTCATCATGACACCTCTGATTGTACACAATTTTCATTATTTTTAACGTCCATCCCTCACTGGAGAAAATTTACAATTCGCTCTCTGCTTGAATGTTGCTTCCATGATTTTAGTGAGGGCTGCGAGGCGGGTCTCATTCTGCTAGTCTCGGAATCCAGGAGACTCCGCAGTCTTCAGTCAGTGGTTCGCAAACCTTGCGGAAGAGGCCCTTACGCAGTGGGGAACATTGCGGCAAACTTGTTGATTTGAAGATAACCTCTGCATTAAGACTTCAATCGCTCGAAATCTACTACCTGCACTAGGTACTTCAATTTTCAACAACGTACATGTGCAAACTACAGATTTTCGACATTACAACCTGTATTACAAATGACTTTCTTCTGAAGACAAATAACGTGAGTGTGTTTGTCTGCAATTACTTCCTGCAATTAACTATTGTGCAAAAATAAACCCAGATTTCTCATTACATTACAATTATATTGACGGGACATTTGTTCATTGGAGAGTAAGTAAAGCAATGATGAAGTGTTAGTCTCAACTAATAAGTAGCAATATGTAAGTATTTAATACAATATATCTTTTTGTAAGTTTTGTATATTTCCTTCCTTATCCGTTATTTTCGCTGAACACCCAGATAACTTTGCGGCTAGTCTTTGAGGACCACAGGTGTACGATTCGATTTTCCTCCAATAGAGGGTAACTGGTTTAGCTAAAAACTATTAAAAAAACCTAGGGTAAAATAATATGAGCGTCAACTTGACTTACCCTTCAAAGAACCAGCTATGATGACAATGAGCACAGTGGCGATGTTGAGGCCCGTGAACACGTTGTTAAGAAGGGTGGATTCCTTGACGCCTAGCGACAGCACTCCTGTAACAACACGTCACATGAATCACGATCCCAATCCAAAAGAAAGCCATGGCAAAACATGTGCGTCAATGTGGCCCTTTGATAACTAATCAGTGCAATCTTATACACTTTGTCACATCAGATACACGACAAACTCTGATACGAGTGACGAAATTTTCTTGAAAATACCCTTTGAAATGCACGTGGAATGGGAGTTGTCTGGTTCCTCCAGAGAACACCTATTGTAGAATATTTCTCTTGAGCGTACACACGTTTACAGCGCAGTGAGCACGCATTCAAAGGCTGCTTGAATCCTCGATGTTAGAAATACCCTTCCTCCTACGTTATATCAAATATTACTAGCTTTTGACATTATCTAGAAATAATCACATCAATTTTGTGAAGGGGTTTACTTCCACTGCTATTATTTCTACCGTTGCCCTGCTAAACTCATAAATCTCTCAATGTTAACACTAATTTATTATTCTTACTTTCAATTTAATCATGGATTTCGACATACTACATTTTACTCTTTACCTGTTGCATGTGGACTTGTAATTTTATACAGAATCACGATTTCTGGAGTAATTGATTAAAACCAATTATTGAATTGATGGCAACTAATATAAATGATCAGCCTTTCTTAACAATAAATATTTAACATTTATTCCTATATATTTACATATTCTCTTGAGCTCATGAATAATTACTTTTTTTATTTACAAAGATTAAAATACCGTACGGTTTTGAATAGAGTTTGTAAGCTTACTACAATGCCTTCACATGACATTTAAGATTTTCAAATTTTTCTAATGACCTTAGCACGACTGGAGAGAAATTTGTTTGTCAATGCTCAGAAATGGTTTGAAGCGTTTTATATGTAGCACCTATAACATGTAATAATGTCTGATATTTTATTTATTAATTTCATTTGGAAACGGTTTTAATGAATATAATTTCCCACTAAAATGTTCATCCTAATTTGGAAACAAATTTAAGCTGAGTTTTATTGAAGCGTCTTACTTGCCTTTCTCTGATTCAATGTCTACTAACGACTTGTCATCTCATACCTGTGAGCAACATGACGATGCCGAAGGCGAAGAAGTCCGGGAAGGGTGATAGGAAGGATACCCCCATGGGCATCACCTCCATGGTGGCGTTCTCCATTGCGCCACCTGCCAGGCTGTCGATGTAGCTGCTGAGACCCCGTGCCACCGACGCTGTGCCTGTACACACACAGAGTTCGCTAGTGTTCGTCTTAGACAGCGCTACTGGTTCTCCTCGTTGCCACCAGGTTCGCCCGGGTACGGCGCGTATGACCAACAGTTTTTAATTTTCGTTTTTTTGACTTCGAACACGGAAGTAACCCACTTGGAAAAGAAGGACATGCAGCCGCATACGCTATTCATGCTTAACTAGCATAATAAAAGTGATGTTCATGTTTTGGTATTTAATGAGAATCGTGGGGGTCTATAACATTCTAAAAATACTGCTCTCACCCAATGTACCTAGAATAAGGCTCTCACCATCTCTTCTCTGCGTATTAGACAAGTTTCAACACGGGCCTATTTGTGTGGAATATAAAACTATTCTATTGAAAATAGCTTATAAATTTGATTCAGAAATCCGAAGATGTTTTTAATTGTATAAGCTGCACGTATGACTCCATGGCCCTCGCAGAAACAGATACAACCCTGGTGGCATGAATAAAGTGGCGATTTGTCACGAACGTTACAGTACGATGATTTAAAACACGAAGTATGAATGGCAGCGAATCTCACCATCCGGCATCCAGCAGGAGAGAAATCTGCCTTGCCTCCCGAGATAAAACATTTACTACAATAACGGGACCATAAAATTTGCCTCGTCCGAAAGCATCAATCAATCAACAAAGTATGAAACGAATGTTTCATGTAAGAAACACAGAGTGCCAGAAGTGTAACATTAAAATAACATTCAGTACTTTACCGTTTTAATTAGAGAATAACCTGATAACTTTTTCCTCTCGTTCAACACCTTTGTGGCTTATCACTAGTACTCACGTCGTACCATACTGTACTGTACACGAGTGTTCAAGGTGGTTGCACGGTGATTAAAGCAGGGTCACTTCAAGCATATCAGAAAATAAAACCCTGCACAAGAGTAGAGGTATAGTAACAGTAATACAAAATCTTTATTTTCTTTCCGAGTCTCCTTGTTGACAACGTTCACTTTTCTCGATTTCCAATAACTCTTTTCCCCTCTCATTCGAGTATACGAAAGAACATTTGTCACGATATTTCTTGCAATCCTATGAGGAACAGCATACTTTACTACAATAAGCCGTTTCCAGCCATAAGGCCGCGGCGCATGCCGAATTATGAAAAGGCAAGGAAATGTAAACACAGACCTCAAATACACCATCAATTACCTTATGTTCATCGCTTTTAGTATACTATGAAATGTCTGAAATGTGTTTGCAATACCGCCGAGTATGTTAGAGACTACTTCGACGACTACGAAGAAATTGTAAAAAGGTTTCTAATTTTAAATTTATTTTATTAAGTCTTAAGAGAAAGTATGGAAGAGATGTTTGTAGAAGCCTGAATGATAGAAATTTTCTCACATTCAATGAAAAAAATGCGACGAAAGTAACGGACAGCATGCAAAACTAGGTACCGACATGAAATAACAGCATTCTTTTGTCAACAATTTTCAAAGTTGCTATTTTGTTTGGGGCATGCTGTACTTTCTCTAAGGAACTAGAAACTGGTCGAGATTTTAGAGACTCCACAGTCCCCTTGAAGATCAAGGGTAATATTAAACCGGGCAGACATCAAATGTTCACAAGGAAAGTACCAACAAATAATATTCCATTAACGAACAAAAATCGGGCAATGCATTTTATATCTTGGTAGTTTCAACACTCATTGCATAATGTACATAATGCATCTAAACAAGAAAATATGTTGTGAAAG
Organism: Teleogryllus occipitalis; assembly: GCA_011170035.1. Classification (NCBI taxonomy): domain Eukaryota; kingdom Metazoa; phylum Arthropoda; class Insecta; order Orthoptera; family Gryllidae; genus Teleogryllus; species Teleogryllus occipitalis. The sequence continues at coordinate 103,116 of BLKR01009549.1, forward strand.
CAGACATTGAAATAATGTCTTCTGTATAATTCTTGTATAGTGAAAAAATGGTTCTGCTTTCTTAACATGTCCATGTTTTTTTCTGTATGATACAACTATTGTCGTACGAGTACAATACAACTTAAGTGTAAAGAAATGGAACCAGGTTGTGCAATGACGAAGGGGATGGCGGGAATTGTCTCCATCTAGTATTTCTCCTTGGCAGGGACACACTTCACCCTTATTTAGGTGTCTCGAAAATGACTTATCCCTCTTTTGAAGTGTCTAATTCAATAAATCCAAAGGAATGAAACTTTCTCAAGACCATTATTAAGATTTAAACAGATGTGCAGCATAAGCAAAGAATAGGCTTTATTTCACTTGTTTCACCCCTTCCCCTAAGAGAGAATTGCTATTTCGCACCCCTGCTTCGAAACTTGGTGCAATGGAAAGTTGATGTTGACAATATTTTTTTAAAAATCAAAACATTTTTTTTTTCCTTTTTGTTGCATCAACCAGTGTGCAGCCGCGGAATAAGAATCTTCCTTCGAAGCAGCCAGCCTCGAGCGTCGCCGCCGCTTGCCTGGGCCCAATCTCCGTTTCCCACTGGCGCCGCCCGCACTCGAGGGCAACCCACACTCCAAGGCAACAGAAACACGCCACGCGGACTTGGCGTCCACACAACCACATGTCTAATCTCAGACACGATTTAAAAGCAAGCGCGGAGCGCACCAGGCGAAACGGGGCGGGGAAGTGGCGGGGCGGTGAATAGGCGGGGCGGTGAATAGGCGGGACGGGGAATAGGCAGGGCGAGGAATAGGAGAAGAGAGCAAATAGTGAGGCCGGGACGAGGCGAAGCGGAGACGAGGCAAAGTGGACAAAAGAAAGCGGGAAAGAGACAATGTGCACAAGAGGCGAAGCGGGGAAGAGACAAAGTGGACAAGAGGCGAATCAGGGAACAGACAAAGAGGACAAGAGGCGAAGCGGGGAACAGACAAAGAGGACAAGAGGCGAAGCGGGGAACAGACAAAGAGGACAAGAGAAGTGGGGAAGAGACAAAAAAGTGGGCAAGACGAAAAGCGTGTAAGGGACAATGCGGGCAAGAGGCAAAGTGGACGAGAGGCGCAACGGAAAAGAAGCAAAGTGGACAAGAGGCGTAACGGAGTGGGGAATAGACAATGCGGGCATGAGGCAAAATGGACAAAAAGCAAAATGGACAAGACGCAGAGCGGGTACGAGGCAAAATAGACGAGAGTCGATGCGAGGAAGGACAAGAGTCGAACCGGAGCGGGGAAGAGGCGAAGTGGACAAGAAGCGAACCCGGGAGGAGGGATTGGGTGGGGCGTTGGCGGGAGGCGGCAGAGGGGGTTGAGGTGGCTGGGCGGGCGTTGGCTGGGTGAGAGGCCGGCGGGCGGGACGGTCAGCTGGCACCGGACTCTAGGCCTAGGCCAACGCGGGGCAACCTTGACCAGCGCCGCCGCCACCGCCGCTGCCCCGCCACCGCCACCGCCACCGCCACCGCCGCCCGCGGGCGTCGCCGTGTGGACCGCGAGGCCACCCCCACCACCTCCGCCCGCGCCGGAACTGCCCGGCTCTTTACCAGCCACCCGATTCTTACAGCGGGTTCCCTTTTTAATCAACACCCAAGCGACCGACAACCGGATTGAAACCACACAATTTTCTACTTTTAATCTATCTTTTTTACTTTCTTCTTTAGCAACACTTCCTTTCTTCCACTTCTAATATTTCCTTTTTAATCTGCTTTGAGACAACATTGTACGAAAATGCCACTAGCTCCAAAACAGAGAAATACAAATCAACAACTGACGAGAGACATTAAACATAGAGCCTTTTAACCCCAAATTATAACTGAATGATGAATCAAAGTTCCAACAAAGCGAAGTTAGCAACATTTGAAAACTAGACATTTTCGTTCCTTAGTTATAAAAAAAACTTATTTTCATTGTTAAACGAACTATATATTTGATGTTTTAGTATTGATACAAAAACAATAAAATATACCCCAGCTCAATTCTTACAACAACTAAGGAAAATGAGAGATCAACAAAACGTGCTCATACTGAATCTATATTTATGTCTAGAAGCAAAACAAGGGATCACCGCAGCATTTGCTCAATGGATTAGGGAAACTGGACGAAAACATAATCACGATAGGGATCGTTGACCCAGAAGCTGAAGAATGTTAATTGTTATAGACTTAATAAGTATTTTTTAAATTATACAATACAAATGTAAACTAATTCATTTTATACAAGGTCTGTCCCGAAAGTAATGCGTCGCTTTTTTTTTATCGCGACTAGAAGTCTTAGAGCGGTCAGACTGGTTTGGATAGGATAAGGGGAGGTTTAGCTTTCCAACGGCTCCTAGCCCAGTTGCCTGCGTGCCCTGGGGGGGGGGTTACAACGTATCAGTTTGTGAGCTCCTGTGTATTAATAATAATAATATCATTATATAGTAATATTAATATTACTATTAACAATATAGTTCAGTAATATTAATAATAATAGTACCTAGTCGCGTCGTACTTGCGATGGAGAACGCTTTGGATCAAAGATAGGCGACCACTATTGCGTGAAGCTGAACGAGACGCCGGTGGAAACTTTCGAGATGTTTCATCCTATGCTTTTGGACACTTATCACCGGGGATGAGACGTGGATCTTCGAGTGTGACCCGGAATTAAAGGGGCAGAGCGGGTAGTTTTTTTTAATGTCATTTGATCATAACACATACTTAATACACTTTTAATTCACAGTAGCCAAGCTGTTACATGTGTTGATATTACATGTAATTTCTTTCCATGCGCCGTTTTGCAACTTTTGATGTAACTGTAACAAATTAATTAAAAGTACTGATTATCTCAAGGTATATTATCTGTTATTACAAGTGTTAGAATTCATTTGGGGTCAATAACAAGTACATATCCAAGTGCACTATCTCCTTCAAAATGTAATTCTATTTCCTTAATTCTTTACAGCAACTCGATTGCCATTTCTCGATATTAGGAACGGAAACACGGTGATGGTTGGCAACCATCTTTTAAGGTTAGTAGGCTTAAGGTGAACCGGCTACTGAGTCAAGAGACAGTGACGCATGTTTGACAAGAAATGCCACAATACTTTTAAAGGATTCCACTCTTCCTTCAAAAAAGAAGGAAATTGGATTTGTATTAATTCGCTCTTAAACCTATTAATTTCAGAAGATACAATATAATTCATTAAGATACCTTAATGAACTTAAAATTAGGTAGTTTAATTTTGAATCTCAGTAACTGCTACTTTGAATTTATGGATACCCTCAGATAAGAATGTGACGGTCGACATAAGTGTACTCGATACGAATGTGTTGAATATTGTCAAATAAATATGTTGATGTGAAGATTCTTTTTAAAATATCAATCAGATTCCTCAAATTTGAATTTCACAAGGCGTAGGAGCTTCCTATGCAATTGATAATACTTCACTTACGTCAAAAAAGCAATTCCTCGAAAGTTTCTCGTACGCAAATTGAAAGACGTACGTAGTTCTGCTACTGATCCACCATAATAAACGTGCGGAAAATTAAACTCCAAACGCAGCTCAACAAATCGAGAAATATCTCGTGAATTATCGGAAGTAAAATCTACTAGTAGCCTCTGGCAACACAAATGCTACTGAACTAAACTACATAAAATGGTTATCTAAAAATATGCACATACTCAAGAAAGCAGGCACGCCCTTTCCTAAGAACAACAACTA